>CM021104.1:254882519-255006637 GCA_007115665.2 Sequoiadendron giganteum | reverse complement strand
AATCGAAGACCATGTACCACTTATCATAAAACTAGTCCCTAATCTATTTGTGGTGGCACCAATGGATAGGAAACCTCTTCGCATTGAGGGTAAGATTTTGATTTGTGTGTGGGTCAGTGAATAATGAGCACAAATCACATTTTGTAATTTTTAAACCCTTTACATCTTTGTATGATAGTTTCTTTTCATAATAATCCCTAGCCGCTTGCCTCTTATCTTGCCATCCAATTATTTGTGTACTAATTGAATCTACATATTTTAACATATCTTTCTGCAGTTGAACCATTTGGATCACTCAACCTATTGATCAAATCCTCAATTTTCTTTTTGTTGTTCCCAATTTCACTCATTAAATTTTTTTGAGTGTCGGGAGGGGGTTGAGTGATTGGTGGAGGAGGTTGTTGTTTTGATTGATTTTGATCTTGAGGATCTGGTTGGTCTTCCTATTGAGGATCTTGAGGGTTTGCAGGTTAATTTGCATCTCCTAAAAATTCAAACAAATATATATCAAATTCAACCTAAAACTAACTAATTCAAAACAAAAACCATAGAATCCTTACCTCTCACACCTCCTCCTCCTCGTGGCACCATCGTTGCAAATAAATAGCAAAGAATTTTTTGAATTTCTCCTCCTAGAATGCGAGCACGAAAATATGGGAGTTTTGGTCACAACTACAAGAAAAAAACTATCGAAATAACAATGATAGGTTTTCACTTCTTTTTTTCTTTTAATAAGAAATAACGCAAGCGCATTATAACACGTTATTGGTTTGTTGTTTCCAAGCCTTGGGCTTGGCACAACAAGCCATAACACGAGCGCTTTATGGGTTTTCAAAAGTGTTTTTGAAAGGTGTTCATGAAATGGCTACCCATTTCCATGCACCCATCCTTGTAACCTTGGAATTTCTAAGCAAATTCTTTTTTACGAATCTATAAATAGCAGAGACTTTGTCAAGTACAAGGGTATTATGCTTTATCCATTTGGTCCAAGAAACTAAAGGAAAATTTCCAATATCCAAGAACAAAAGGATACTATGCTATATCTGTGTTGTGGCATGTGAAACTACGAAGTGCAATATGCAAGAAAATTCTAATTTCTCAAATTCCTAATGAGCAGAAATTTTGCAATGTCCAAAGCAATTACGTTGTCCCAACATGTAACTAGCAAAAATGTTCCAAGGTCCATGGAAACTATGCTCTACCAAATTCTTGCAACAAAATTTTATTTACAAAATTATATTTTCTCTTGCTATGATTAAAAATATAAGCAAAGCTTTCTAATATTGACTTTGATGACTGATTAGTAGTAACTAGAACAAAGTAGTTGTGACCAACATCAATGCCTAGATAATCATAGAGGTTCCCAATAATGTGAGAGTGACCAATTTCTATAGGTTGTACTTTATGAGTGTAAACACCATCCTATCAAAGACTTCTTCTCTATTGCACTTGATTCTTGTACCAAAACAACATCCATTACAAGTAATTGGAAGAAAATGGCTGAGTCCTTTTATCTATAAAAAATTGCAAATACAAGTGAAATATTGATTGAAATATGCAATTACCAATTGCACATAATATCTTTGATGTGTAATGCCCCAACATGGAACCCAGGGAACGACATGCCACTAACGCTAAACAACCGAACAATTTTTTTTTAAACATTTAATAATAACTTGTGATCAATAACTTAACAAGAACGTTCTCAGATTCCACAACTTCACTACTAAAGTGAAGCAATAAACACAACACATCAAGAACTATATATATCAAATCATATGAATAGTCATATCCAAATTACATTACATCAAGTGTTATATTACAAGTATATTTACAATAAGCGAGATTGTGACAAATCTTGATACATCAAAAGTATCAATACAATGATACATCATGTGACATCATGAGTGCATACAATAAAGAATGAGATCAAGAATAGAAGATGACCAAGTCCACGATCTCATCCGACGAACAACTTCATGAACGATGTGTATCTAGGATCCTACCAAAAACAAGCATGTCTTGAACAATATCACCTACAGGGGACCCAATGGAAGAAATGGAACATTCCTCCCAACCATGTGGAACTCGAAATCCCACCCCGCATGCTAGGAGATAGAATAGGCCCTCAAGTCAAAATAGACAACAAGAAGAACAATACACAATACATGGTTGACACACATGACATCACAATGACTAGACAACTGACATACTCCCAGAGGTGATGCCATAATCACCAATGACTCTACATAAGAGAACTAACAAGTGTACAAGGATAGGAGTGTCATCACACAATCTCAACATGGGTTACCCAATGGGGTCTTCCTAGGTTATCGACCCCCTTACATGGTTAAACCCTAGCAACCTTAACTGATCCCCGACCCCCACTCTCACTCATGCGGGATGAACATACCTTTAGAAGGGACAAGATTGCTGATCTTCTCCATTCCAGACCTTCCCACTCATCCCAAGCCTAAACGAGCACTTGAGTCTTGAGTAAGGCTAACTTATCTGAATTAATATGAGATGCTACCTGAAACCCCTAAATGCTTATTTTTAGTTATCACTTGGTTAACACACTTTCGAAAGCTTACCCCTGCAACCACTTCTGGGTCCGGCCCCTATCGGAAGCCACTCCTCCTAAGGTACAACCTCTCACAAAGACTAAAACAATAAGGAAACATGCATGTGAAAGAAAACCCCATTACACAATTACTGAAAGTCATCAGAGCTAAACAATAACATTAAATATCTCAAGGTGAATCACAAAACATGCATGGCCATAACTTTCATAAACACAAACCTTTATTACATGTACTTCAAGTTATCTAAAAATAATATCACATAAGGCATAATGTGAATGGTTTACGTTTCAACTTTAAACACAAGACAAAGAACCTTCATAATAACAAACATGTTTCATCTCAATAAATGAAAATTCTAATCCTCTGGGAGACAATACACTAACACCAAACCTCAATACAAGAAGTAAGAATATCTCCAAGTAGGAATGCCTTTTAAACATAATTTACAAATCTCATTCAAGAATTCCAATAATACATTTCCAACTCAAATATTTAAGTATAATGAGTGAAAAGACCATAAATACCTCCTTAAAATATTGATGCTTCTAATACACAATCTTATATAAGATAAACCTAAACATTTAAAACTCTATTAACCAAATTTCTATCCATAATCATTATAACCAAATGAAATAACACATGGTTCTAACGTAATTAATTTTATAAACCATTTCTTATTCATTACATTTATATTATAACTAATAAATCATTTCATTAAGCAAAGTATTTATAATTAGAGTAATAACCATTTCATAAAATAAGAAGGAAATTTAAGATATAGAAATTACTTAATTTCCTTTGTATTTAGTTTTTTTATTTAGGAATCAAACTTATCTAAATTAATGACCCAAATATTTATAGTATTTTATAAAAAGTAAAACTAAAAAAATAATATATATTCGGTGTAAACTATATACTTAACACAACGAATCTACTAAAGATTTTGAATTCATTAATATACCAACTTTTATCACATAGACTTATCCAAGAGCATCTCAAAAGACGGATTTGTGGATCCTAGAGTAACAAATACAATAAGAAGGCATAGATAGAAACTTACTAACTATCGATTAAGATAAACCAATTCATGACTTGAACAGAGGAATAGATACGATGGACAGTAACTGAAGTTGGACTTAGACCCGTGATTCGTGGTGTAAGTCGATGGTTTCATTACATGTAGATAGCTACCAGAAAAAGAGTGCAGTGAACTCAACGTACAACTGACCAAAGTGATAGTTCTTATGCATGCAAACAAAAGCTAAAGGAGAAGATGGAATAAAAGAATACAAAGAAACTAACAACAACTACCTCACAAGGAGTTTACAAATAGTACAAAGTGGAAAAATTGTAACATGCATTCCGCCAAAAGGATGATACAGAGGTATATCATGCATCCACACTTTTGGTAGATATCTACCTAATTCTAAACGCACTCAAGCCAAGCATGTAAAGTAAATGCATGTCAAAATACTATGAGCTTTAAAAGGAAGTGAAGAACATAACCCTTGATACGTAGAAGGTCATAGAAACCATGGCTAGAGCATTCATGGATCTGAAGGGAAATTAATGATTGATGAAACAAAATTAACTAACATAGTGAACCAGTTAAAAAGTAGCTCTGATTACATAGATGACAATCACATAGGAAAAGTGAACTCTCAGTCAACCGCATCTAATATGAAGACATGGTGAAGTGATAGGACAAGGTAGACTAAGCATAATGAACAAAATTAATAGTTGGATGCAAATAATATTTCAAAGTTTGAAGTTTCGTATGATCTCGTATGTAATACCCCTCCATTTTGCTTTTTGTGTGTTTGCTTTATGCTATGTTTGGGATGCAGCTACTATTATACTGGACACAAGTTGTTGTTTGTGTTTTGATCGCTACTATTGAGCGACACTGATTATCGTGTGATGTGGATTATCTGACTATCGTTTCACATGCATTATGGATTATTGATGTTAGTAGAGTTAGCTTGAGATATTGTATTACGTAATTTCTGATTATGATGTAATGTCAGTCTTGGATGAGTGTATTGGTCAAGAGGACGGTTTCGCATCACTCGCTTGTGAGTGCCCTGCGAATCCGTGATTTCTTCTTCATGGTGTGTATTATATACTGGATATACTGTATTATGTTGTTTACTTGGTTTCAGATTGCAGGTACATGACATCGACTCCACCTGGTTTCATAGGTTTGAGCATGTTGATCCAACAGTTAAGTTGAAAGGGAGATAGTAACTAGGTAACATGTGTCAGGTCTATGCCCTAGCCTTAGTGTGTCGATAGTCCTATTTTGTGAGTCATAGTTATTTGATTTAATGTTATGTGATTTTATTAGATGCTTCATTATTTAATCAATATTTTAGAATTATTGCATTGTTGAAAGTAGAGTTTATTTTAATATTAAGTGAAATTTATGCTTAGATGAAATATTTAAGTTGTTGATGAAATTGTATTTAATTAAATTAATCTTGGAAAAGGTTGAATTTAATTATTAAATAATTAAAATTAATTAATTGAGTTTATTGAAATAAATTAAATTAAATTAAATTAAAGAATTGAAAGAAAAGTGAAATTGTATTTTAAAATCAATTTGGGGTTTTCGAAAATAGAAAAAGGAAATAAATATCTATTTTCTATTTGCATGCGTTTGAAAATTAGGGTTGTGTAAGATATTTTTGGATATATGTGAAGTGCATGTATTTGATAAAAAAAAAGAGGATTGGAGGAGAATTCATGGAAAAACTTGCACAAAGAAGGATTTGAAGCAATTTTGGATTGTAGAGTTTTATTTTGGAGAATAATTTGTTTACAATTATCAAAGTTCTTGGATTGGATCCGTTGCACGTTTGAAGAAATTTTACGAATTCTTGGGAGGAAGCTTGCATCAGATATTCATCTTCTTCTGTAGCTTTGGATTCTAGGTTTTGTCTTGATTATTCATTTGGTAAATTATTGTTTTCAAATTTGTTAAAATCAATTGTGAATTGGAAATTGTTAGATGAATCTAGATTTAGATTTATTCAAATTTGGGGGAAATTGTTAAAATTCACTATAGGGTTTATTCAGTAAACAGGAAATGTTAGTTCTTTGCTTAAATTAAACATTGGTTGAAATTTAAACACTTAGGTTTTGGAATGAAGATTTTACTCTTGTAATTGTTCAGATCTGTTCTTCAAAAGAAAATCAAACCCTTGTAGAAAACCTTCAGTAAAAGGGTCTGTTTGAATTTTCTTTATTTAGTTATTGTGAATTTTAAGAAATAGTGTTGAAAGAAATTTAGATTTTCACCTGTTTGAATTTGGAATGAAATTCTGGAAAAATTTATCAAATTTATGTTTCCGGATTTATTTATTATTCCTTCGATTTTACCAGTAATTTAATCCTACGAAAATAAATATATTTATATATATATAAATATACATCCTATATAAATATTTATATCTATTAAATTGTCATAGATAAAATCTATTTACCAATTTAATGTCGTCCGTATGGCGTGACAGAGGCACGAATTTCTGTGTTGGGAGATTTTCAGATATTTTTTTATTTGTATTAGGTAAATGTTTTTTTTTTGTTGTTAATAAAATTTTGTGTTGTGATAGTGGCCGGTACAAGGTACCACCCACCGCACATACACTGTGGTGGGGAAAGCATTGTACATGGGTCAACGCGCCCACCTTTTTAGGGGGGACACGCTGCCCCATGGAAAGCGCCACCCCCTGGTTCTTGTTCATGGTGCGTCTAGCCAGTACATAGTACCGTCGGTGCCCACAAAGTTCTGTCTGCAGGTACGGGTAAGCCCAGCCTGCCATTAAGTTTTTTTCTTTTAAATATTTTTTATTTTGTATTTTTTTTTATATGTATTTTTTTATTAAATAGTTTAAATTTATAAGATTTGTTTTAGAATGAAAATTTAATTATTATTTTTATTTTGACACCTGTGTGTGTCCGTACTCTGAGGTAGCTCGGGAAACGTGACAGGGGTTATAGAGTTTATTCTTATCATAATTATATTAATGTTATATAAAAATATATATGTATAAATATTATATATTTAATATATATGTATTTATTTATATATTTTTATTGGTATTTGTATTTTTTTAAGAGAAATGGTTATAGATTTTTCCAGAATGATTTAATGCTCAGATTATAATATTTTTTTTTTAACAGAGTTGCTTTTTCCTTATTTTATTAAGATGCAAGTATTACTTTTAACATAAAGTATAAATTTAAATTACATAAGTATGTTTTGTCATTGTTAGAATATTATTTTATTAATATATATATTTAAAAGTATATATATATATACAAATGATGATCAGTTTAGACATGTTAACACATGCATATAGTTAGAGAACAATTTAACAAAAATATTTTATTGATCATGATTGGATAATGTTACAAAAGTATTTGTTTTAGTGTTCAATTTATTGCATTTTAGTGAAAATTTATAAGGATAATATTTATTTTCTGTGAGAAGCATTAAGTAGAAATGTGGATTTAATATATCCGAACATAGTATTTTTCGTTATCAATGCAATAGTTAATTTTTTTCCTTTTAGTGAATGCTTTGGAATGGGTAATTGTATTTATACATGAGAAGTCTTCCAGTGTATGAGGGTTATTCCCATGTTAGCTAATGTTCATTTTTCCTTGGGTAGATTTATTTGAGTTGTTTCCTCCAAGTGTTGGAGTGAGATTCTTTATTTGTCATCTCCTAGATTAGGAGAGATTGAGTTATTCAGTTCAATGACACTTGAGTCACCCTTGGAGTCTAGATTTTAGTAGTGAGTTATCCATTAGAGGAGTGGCTTTCGTTAGGGGCCAAAGCCCAAAGAGGTAAACTAGGTAACCTTCGAAAGTGTTTTAAGAAGTGATAATTAAAGCAAAGTACTTAGATTACTAGGATGCATTCATATTAACCAAGATAAAATTAACCTCACTCGTAGAAACAAGGGCTTGTTTAGACTTGGAGTGAGTGAGAAGGCCTTGAATGGCAAGGTCAACTAGCTTGTCCATATGAAAGGTAGTTGATTCCGCTTGAGTGAGTATGAGGGCCGGGATTCAGTTGAGGTCACTAGGATTACCGGAGCCTATGAAGGATGCCTAGAGGATATCTCATGACACACCTTGCGATGACACTCTAGCTAGGATAACCTTGATTATATGTTGTGTGTATGGTTTCTTTAGCACACTTGATTTTATAATGTATGGAAGCAATGTAACCATGTTAGTGTTAGATTTATATTGTGCATATGTATGGTTGAGTCAGTTTGTTCAATTAGTCAGCCTTTGGTTATAGGGAGTAGATTTCTTGTCCATGTTGTATTTTTACTATCTCCTAGCATGGGGGGTGGGCCTTCGGGTACCACTAGGTTGGGTGGAACATGCACCAAAACCATTGGGTCCCCCTTTCTTCTTCAGTTCATGGAAGCGAGACATCCAGTTGGATAGCTTGCGGATATTGTTACTCTCTTCTTGTACTATTGTATTCACCTTGTATCAGTTGTATTTACCCCTCTTGTTGTAATGAGGAGGATCTTGTAATTATTATACTCTCATGTATTTTTACTCATTCTGGGAATGAGGATTGTAATCTTGTAATGGTTTATGAAATGGAATTATGTGATGGTTAATCTATTCTTATCTTGTATTTACTTATGTTGAATGTATGTCATTAATTGAATTGTTTAATGCAATGTAATTTAGATGATGTATGTTAATGGGAATTAAGTAATCTCGGTTACATAGCCTTAGGGGAGGTTGTCATTTATAGGTGCACATGTATGTTTAATTCACTTTTTAAAAAAAAATTAGTATGCATTTGTAGTGAATTGAAACTTCCTCTAGGGTTGCGTGGCAGGGCATTACACATGGTATCAGAGCCAAGGTTTAAACACTGGGTGCTCTGGGATTATGATGTACCCATTAAGCTTAGTTGCGTAGGTTTTTATGTGTACCTTGTCTAATTCCCTTTTGTGTCTATCCAGGAGTATGCCTCCTAGACGCGGACGAGGGAGAGGACATGGACGTGGCCAGATAGATGGTTGAGGGGAGAGTCAACATGACTCGCCACCTCATGTGTCACGTATACCAGAGCAGGAGGAGTATCAGGCTTCACAGAATGATCCAGGAGGTGGTGGTAGACAGTTAGATCCTATTAGGGTCGAAGCTGCATGCAGAGCCTTCGAGGAGGCTATGGCATTATTAGGACTTCAACAAGAGGTACCTGTAGGTAACCCTATGGCTGGGATAGTTACAGCTCAGTCTAATATGTTAGCAGTGAATTATATGAGGGACTTGATTCGATCACAGCCACCTCGATTTGATGGAGTGGGTATCGGTCTTGAGGCTAAAACCTGTTTGATAGGACTTGACCGATGTTTCTCCATGCACCCATTTGATAGTAACACCAAAGCGCAGTGCATTGTTATTCATCTCCGAGGTTTTGCAGCCACTTGGTGGAAGCTAGAGGAGCAGAAGCTCCATATAGACATGAGTACAGTATCTTGGGAGATCTTTCTTGATAGATTTAGAGCTCACTTTCTTTCCAATCATTGGCGTCAATGTAGAGGTGATGAGTTCCATGCCATACGTCAGCTAGCCATGACAGTTGATCAGTATGAGAGGCGATTCTATGAACTTAAACAGTTCGCAGGAATAGCAGACGATGAGGGAATGCTAGTACAACATTTCATCAGGGGCTTAAATGCCCGTATCAGTGGAGGTGTACTATTCTTTGAACCCAAGTCTATGGAGATATTTGTGGAGAAGGCACGGCTGGTGGAGGAGAACCTAACTATGGCACTGGGAGGTCATAAAGGTGTTAGTATTGGTGGTGGTACAGGAGCTAGGACTAGTGCTCGAGGGGGATAGACACAGGGAGCTGTGCCTCCTAAGACTCAGCAGGTATCAGTACAGGGCAGTCAGCAGCAGTCATTTCAGGGGAAATAAAAAGGTTTCCAACAAGGACAGGGTAATAGGAACTGGAGGCGCATGAAGCGTTTAAATGCTGAGCAACCCGCTCAGAGTGCCCAGTCTACTTTTGGAGGCAGTGTACAGCAGTCTAGTGCACCAATAGGAGGTAGAGGTTATGGTAGAGGCATAAGTTGCTTCTCTTGTGGTTAGCAGGGCCATATTGCTAGGATGTGTTCCAATAAGGGCACGTCAGGATTTACACAGAGACCAGCAACGTCAGAGCCGACAGTGGGAGATGTTGGTAGAGGACATCATGTGTTCGCAGCCGTTGATAACTGCCAGGCAGAGCACTAGGGTACCGTAGTAGAGACCTATGGTATGTTACTGGGTAACCCTATTACTATTCTTTTTAATTCAGGAGCATCGGATTCTTTCATTTCATCATCGATCGTGTCACGTTGCAGACTAGGTGCCCTAAGACAAGCGGATAGGTGGTAGGTAGAGTTAGCATCTGGTGCAAAGGTTGCATCACATTCTGTAGTACCTGACTGTACGTTGGAGATTGGACCATTTTCAACTAACTTAGATCTTCGAGTTATACCCCTGGGATCCTACGATGTTGTTATAGGTATGGATTGGTTAGAGGCTCACCGAGCAGTTATTGATTATCAACGTAAGTCGATTCAGTGCATTAATGCATCTGGTGGAGAGGTGGATATTATAGGAGTACAGAGACCAATATCTTTGAGGATCATCTCAGCTATGCAGTTGAGTAGATGTGTTCATTGTGGATGTTAGTTGTTTGCAGTTACAGTTGAGGATTTGGGTTTAGGAGATGGAGAGGAGAAGGTAACCCTTGATAGTCATCCTATTCTTCAGGATTTCACAGATGTCTTTCCTAATGACATTCCAAGGATGCCACCTAGGTGAGATATAGATTTTAAGATTGATTTAGTATCTAGATCATAGCCTATTTCATGAGCACCTTACCGTATGACTACTCAGGAGCTAAAAGAGCTTCAGTTGCAGTTGGAGGAGTTATTAGAGAAGGGATTTATTCATCCTAGTGTTTCACCTTGGGGAGCACCTATCATCTTCGTGAAGAAGAAGGACGGCTCACTTCGGTTGTGCATTGATTACCGACAGTTGAACAAGGTAACGATCAAGAATCGTTATCCACTTCCCAGGATAGATGACTTGTTTGACCAAGTCAAAGGTGCTACCATCTTTTCGAAGATAGACCTTAAGTTCGGATACCATCAGCTTTGTATTTTTGATGTAGATATACATAAGACAGCGTTTCAGATACGATATAGTCACTACGAGTTCACGGTGGTACCATTCAGGTTCACGAATGTGCCATATGTGTTCATGAGTTTGATGAATGGAGTATTCCGTACATACCTTGATAGGTTTGTTCTTGTGTTTCTTGATGATATATTGATATATTCCAGGACAGTAGAGGAACATGAGGAGCATTTGCGACAGGTTTTGCAGTGTTTGTGAGAAAACCAACTTTACGCCAACTTGACAACATGTGAGTTCTTTAAGTCTGAGATCGAGTATCTTGGACTTGTGATCTCAACAAAGGGAATATCTATGGATCCTTCAAAGATTCAAGCTATTCTTGATTGGCCTGCACCCACGAATGTGGCAGAGATCTGTAGTTTTATGGGGCTTGCAGGATATTACAGGAGGTTTGTGCAGAGTTTTTCCAGGATAGGTCATCCTATCACTTCTCTTCAGAGGAAAGGGAAGAGGTTTGAATGGTCAAAGCAGTGTGAGTCAGCTTTTCAGATTCTTAAGGATAAGCTGGCTAGTGCACCGATTTTAGCGATACCTGATCCCATAGGAGATTTTGTGGTTTGTACAGATGAATCTTTAGAGGGCTTAGGTGCAGTCTTGATGCAGGAGGGATGAGTGATAGCTTATGAGTTGCGTAAACTTAAAGATCATGAAGTTAATTATCCCACACATAACCTTGAGTTAGCGGTAGTAGTCCATGCATTGACTAGATGGAGACACTTCTTACTTGGGCACAAGTTTGAGTTACACAGTGATCATAGGAGTTTGCAGTATATTTTCACTCAGCCGAATCTTAATGCTAGACAGAGGCGTTGGATGGAGTTCCTTTGTGAGTATGACTTCGAGGTGAAGTATATTTAGGGGAAAGAGAACATTGTAGCTGATGCACTCAGCAGACGTAGGCATGAGATTTCTGAGATGTCTCTTATGGTAGATTTACGGAGTCGGATTCTCGCTACACTTCCAACAAATAGTTGGTACCAAGATGTGAGAGCAGAGATTGACGCAGGTAGACCTCTTGAGGGAAAATTTACAGGATATTCACTTGAGGTAGATGGGTTACTTAGGCATTCTAAGCGTATTTACGTTCCTTTAGTAGGTGACCTTCGATCTTTGGTATTTACCAAAGCTCATCGTGCGCCTTATTCAGCCCATCCTGGGGTGAAGAAGATGCACACAGTATTTCTAGCCAGGGATGAAGAGGGATGTTGCTGATTTTGTAGCGCGATGTTTGGAGTGTCAGTGGGTGAAGGCTGAACACCAAAATCCAGTAGGGCTTCTTCAGCCGCACCTTGTACCTGAGTGGAAGTGGGATATTATCTCACTGGACTTCATTGTTGGTTTACCCAACTCCTCGCGATGACATGATGCCATTATGGTGACGGTCGATAGGTTGACGAAGGTGGCACACTTCTCACCTATGCGTGCTTCCTATAATGCATCATCAGTTACTCAAGTGTTCATGGAGGACATTGTGAGGTTGCATGAAATTCCGTGTTAGATTATATCTGATAGGGATCCAATGTTTACTTCAGCTTTGTGGAAATCATTACAACATGCTATGGGGACACAGTTGAACTTTAGTTCAGCATATCACCCTGAGACAGATGGACAGATAGAGAGGGTTAATCAAATCCTCGAAGATATGTTACGCATGTATGTCATGGATCAACAGACACGATGGGAGGATTATCTTTATCTAGTTGAGTTTGCATATAATAATAGCTACCATAGTTCCATAGGCATGGCACCTTTTGAGGCCTTGTATGGACGTCCTTGTCATACTCCTCTTAGTTGGGATCGATTGGAGGACAGAGTGTTATTGGGACTTGAGATGTTACAGGATATGGAGCAGTAGGTGGATTGGATTAGGGAGCACTTGGTGGCAACATAGGATAGGCAGAAGAAGTATGTAGATGTGCATAGGGTCGATCATCAATTTTTTGTTGGCGACAGCGTATTTTTGTGGATGCATCCGCAAAAGAGTCCTATCCGATATGGAAAGGGTTCTAAGTTGGTACCTCGCTTTGTCGGACCTTTTGAGATACTCAAAAAGATTGGTCCAGTTGCTTATTGACTTGCTTTGCCGCCCAGTCTTGCACGTATACATGGCGTTTTCCATGTTTCAGTTCTTCGACCTTATCATCTGGATGTTACTCATGTCCTTGATTAGGATTCTTTACAAGTAGAGGACGGGCAGCTGGCTTTGGAGCCCATGGCCATAAAGGAGCGCAGAATGCTCGCTCTTCGAGGGCGAGATATTGAGCAGGTCAGAGTACAATGGGATCCCAGGGATGATACTTCATCCACCTAGGAGGATGCAGTTAGGATGAGGGAGTTATATCCCTACTTGTTTGCAGACTTCCAGGAGTAAGCCTGGTCCTTGGGGGAGACAACGTAATACCCCTCTGTTTTGTTTTTTGTGTGTTTGCTTTATGCTATGTTTGGAATGCAGCTACTATTATACTGGACACACCTTGTTGTTTGTGTTTTGATCACTACTATTGAGCGACACTGATTATCGTGTGATGTGGATTATCTGACTATCGTTTCACATGCATTATGGATTACTGATGTTAGTAGAGTTAGCTTGAGATATTGTATTACGTGATTTCTGATTATGATGTAATGTCAGTCTTGGATGAGTGTATTGGTGAAGAGGACGGTTTCGCATCACTCGCTTGCGAGTGCCCTGCGAATCCGTGATTTCTTCTTCATGGTGTGTATTATATACTAGATATACTGTATTATGTTGTTTACTTGGTTTCAGGTTGCAGGTACATGACATCGACTCCACCTGGCTTCACAGGTTTGAGCATGTTGATCCAACAGTTAAGTTGAAAGGGAGATAGTAACTAGGTAACATGTGTCAGGTCTACGCCCTAGCCTTAGTGTGTTGATAGTCCTGTTTTGTGAGTCATAGTTATTTGATTTAATGTTATGTGATTTTATTAGATGCTTTATTATTTAATCAATATTTTAGAATTATTGCATTGTTGAAAGTAGAGTTTATTTTAATATTAAGTGAAATTTATGCTTAGATGAAATATTAAGTTGTTGATGAAATTGTATTTTATTTAATTTTAATTTATTTAATTAATTAAATTAATCATGGAAAAGGTTGAATTTAATTATTAAATAATTAAAATTAATTAATTGAGTTTATTGAAATAAATTAAATTAAATTAAATTAAAGAATTGAAAGAAAAGTGAAATTGCATTTTAAAATCAATTTGGGGTTTTCGAAAATAGAAAAAGGAAATAAATATCTATTTTCAATTTGCATGCGTTTGAAAATTAGGGTTGTGTAAGATATTTTTGGATATATGTGAACTACATTTATTTGATAAAAAAAAGAGGATTGGAGGAGAATTCATGGAAAAACTTGCACAAAGAAGGATTTGAAGCAATTTTGGATTGTAGAGTTTTATTTTGGAGAATAATTTGTTTGCAATTATCAAAGTTCTTGGATTGGATTCATTGCACGTTTGAAGAAATTTCAGGAATTCTTGGGAGGAAGCTTGCATCAGTTATTCATCTTCTTCTATAGCTTTGGATTCCAGGTTTTGTCTTGATTATTCATTTCATAAATTATTTTTTTCAAATTTGTTAAAATAAATTGTGAATTGGAAATTGTTAGATGAATCTAGATTTAGATTTATTCAAATTTGGGGGAAATTGTTAAAATTCACTTTAGGGTTTATTCAGTAAACAGGAAATGTTGGTTCATTGCTTGAATTAAACATTGGTTGAAATTTAAACACTTAGGTTTTGGTATGAAGATTTTACCCTTGTAATTGTTCAGATCTGTTCTTCAAAAGAAAATCAAACCCTCGTAGAAAACCTTCAGTAAAAGGGTCTATTTGAATTTTCTTTATTTAGTTATTGTAAATTTTAAGGAATAGTGTTGAAAGAAATTTAGATTTTCACCTGTTTGACTTTGGAATGAAATTCTGGAAAAATTTATCAAATTTATGTTTCTAGATTTATTTATTATTCCTTTGATTTTACCAGTAATTTAATCCTATGAAAATAAATATATTTTTATATATATATAATACATATATAAATATACATCCTATATAAATATTTATATCTATTAAATTGTCATAGATAAAATCTATTTACTGATTTAATGTTAGATGTCGTCCGTACGGCATGACAGAGGCACGAATTTCTGTGTTGGGATATTTTCGGATATTTTTTTATTTGTACTAGGTAAATGTTTTTTTTTGTTGTTAATAAAATTTTGTGTTGTGATAGTGGCCGGTACAAGGTACCGCCCACCGCACATACACTGTGGTGGGGAAAGCATTGTACATGGGTCAGCGCGCCCACCTTTGTAGGGGGGACGCGCTGCCCCATGGAAAGCACCGCCCCCTGGTTATTGTTCATGGTGCGTCCGGCTGGTACATAGTACCATCGGCGCCCACAAAGTTATGTCCGTGGGTACGGGTAAGCCCGGCCTGCCATTAAGTTTTTTTCTTTTAAATTTTTTTATTTTGTATTTTTTTTATATGTATTTTTTTATTAAATAGTTTAAATTTATAAGATTTGTTTTAGAATGAAAATTTAATTATTTTTTTTATTTTGACGCCTGTGTGTGTCCGTAGTCCGAGGTAGCTCGGGAAATGTGACAGGGGTTATAGAGTTTATTCTTATCATAATTATATTAATGTTATATAAAAATATATATGCATGAATATTATATATTTAATATATATGTATTTATTCATATATTTTTATTGGTATTTGTATTTTTTTAAGAGAAATGGTTATAGATTTTTCCAGAATGATTTAATGCTCAGATTATAATTTTTTTTTTTAACAGAGTTGCTTTTTCCTTATTTGATTAAGATGCAAGTATTACTTTTAACAAAGTATAAATTTAAATTACATAAGTATGTTTTGTCATTGTTAGAATATTATTTTATTAATATATATATTTAAAAGTATATATATATAAATACAAATGATGATCAATTTAGACATGTTAACACATGCATGTAGTTAGACAACAATTTAACGAAAATCTTTTATTGATCATGATTGGATAATGTTGCAAAAGTATTTCTTTTAGTGTTGAATTTATTGCATTTTAGTGAAAATTTATAAGGATAATATTTATTTTCTGCGAGAAGCATTAAGTAGAAATATGGGTTTAATATATCCGAACATAGTGTTTTTCGTTATCAATGCTATAGTTAATTATTTTTCCTTTTAGTGAATGCTTTGGAATGGGTAATTGTATTTATACATGAGAAGTCTTCCAGTGTATGAGGGTTATTCCCATGTTAGCTAATGTTCATTTTTCCTTGCGTAGATTTATTTGAGTTGTTTCCTCCAAGTGTTGGAGTGAGATTCTTTATTTGTCACCTCCTAGATTAGGAGAGATTGAGTTATTCAGTTCAATAACACTTGAGTCACCCTTGGAGTCTAGATTTGAGTAGTGAGTTAACAATTAGAGGAGTGGTTTTTGCTAGGGGCCGGAGCCCAAAGAGGTAAACTAGGTAACCTTCAAAAGTGTTTTAAGAAGTGATAATTAAAGCAAAGTACTTAGATTACTAGGATGCATTCACATTAACCAAAATAAAATTAACCTCACTCGTAGACACAAGGGCTTGTTTAGACTTGGGGTGAGTGAGAAGGCCTAGAATGGCAAGGTCAACTAGCTTGTCCATACGAAAGGTAGTTGATTCTGTTTGAGTGAGTATGAGGGCCGAGATTCGGTTGAGGTCACCAAGATTACCAGAGCCTATGAAGGATTCCTAGAGGAGATCTCATGATGCACCTTGCGATGACACTCTATCTAGGATAACCTTGATTATATGTTGTGTGTATGGTTTCTTTAGCACACTTGATTTTATAATGTCTGGAAGCAATGTAATCATGTTAGTGTTAGATTTATATTGTGCATATGTATGGTTGATTCAGTTTGTTCAGTTAGTTAGCCTTTGGTTAGAGGTAGTAGATTTCTTGTCCATGTTGTATTTTTACTATCTCCTAGCATGGGGGGTGGGCCTTCAGGTACCACTAGGTTGGGTGGAACATGCACCAAAACCGTTGGGTCCCCCTTTGTTCTTCAGTTCATGGAAGCGAGACATCCAGTTGGATAGCTTGCAGATATTGTTACTCTCTTCTTGTACTATTGTATTCATCTTGTATCAGTTGTATTTACCCCTCTTGTTGTTATGAGGAGGATCTTGTAATTATTATACTCTCATGTATTTTTACTCATTCTGGGAATGAGGATTGTAATCTTGTAATGGTTTATGAAATGGAATTATGTCATGGTTAATCTATTCTTATCTTATATTTACTTATGTTGAATGTATGTCATTAATTGAATTCTTTAATGCAATGTAATTTAGATGATGTATGTTAATGGGAATTAACTAATATCGGTTACGTAGCCTTAGGGGAGGTTGTCATTTACAGGTGCACATGTATGTTTAATTCACTTTTAAAAAAAAAAATTAGTACGCATTTGCAGTGAATTGAAACTTCCTCTAGGGTTGTGTGGCGGGGCATTACATCATAGATTGCTCTATGATCCCAAGGTGAGAAAGCGGGGTGACATAAGCATACACCAACCACAAAGAGACAAGTCGAGATAGTAAAATAAACATGCATACCCTATGCACCAAATGAAGACCACATAATTAGTTATGCATAGAGAGGCTTTATACAAGACCAATCCAATCAAAAATAATTTTACACAACTCTAAAATTAAGGCGAAAGTAGAATCTTCTAAAGACAAACATCACCTATATTCAGTAATAAACACTGATGAGAGGAATCAACTATTTAAGTTCAGGCGTGTGAAAGACTCTTATCAGACAGTAAAGGGATCATAAAGTAAACCAAGCATGCATGATAGGGAAAATTCTAGCGAACGAATACGTAGAAACTAATGACCACAATTAATCCCTAGTCATATACACAGCACAAAGGTGCATAGTTGAAGGGAAAAGAAAAAATAAAATAAAGAGTTCATCTAACAATTTAATTCAGAACGAATTATCCGACTACTAGAACTTTGAAAGAACCAAAACAATCCAAGACAGGTTCAGAAATAAATAAATCATCAAGAGAATCAAAAACTTTATGAATTCAGACAAATAAAAAGACTCTAAAAATATTTAATTGGAATACTCCCTTTCGGATTCAAGTCACAGAGTGAATCATAATTACTATTTTCTTTCAAAGATCTAGAAATTTCAATGCTAATTTTTCTAAAATAGATTATACTATTATTATTATTTTCTTTCGATTCCTTTGTGTAGTTTTATTTTATTATCTACCTTACTACAATTCCAATATTTTTGACATTAATATTTCAGTTTTTTGTTGTGCATGTGTAGGTTTTCAAGTCATATTTTCACAAATATCTCAAACAGAGTTTTTCCAACAAGATTTCATTAAAACAGACTTAAAATCTAAAAGAAGAAAACCTGAGAACATTTTTCCAGATACAAGCAACGTCAAAACGTAATTCTGAACAATTCAATCCCCAAATCTTTCACAATGCCAACACCGTCTCCAATCAATAGTTTTCATCTTTTCATTCAAAAACCCTAGCAAAATACATAGACTATTTTTCCCATGAGAGCAATATTTTTCTTTTCGAAAAACAACCCCCTCTATAATGAATGGTCTTTCTTATGATATACTCTTTTTCTCAAATTACAAAGTGAACAATACTTTAACTCATCGTTAAGCATGCATATCAACCATCAGTTAGCTTTTTGAAAACAATCATCAAGAAATATATTTTGCAACTAAATCACAACTGACTAATTAATTTTCAAAAACATCAACTTGCACAGGGTAAATGCACAAATTTTTGTCACACTTTCAGCCAACATACCAGCACAACTGAATTTAAGTATTTATGACTAAAAATCAATTTTTGTCAAACATATGACCCAGTAAGATTCATTTTAGCTAAGTTAGATACTTCCACAAAAATTTCAACTAAAATTGTTGGCTAAAAATATATGGAGCACCACTTTGAATCCAATTTACCAAAAAAAATAAAAATTGAAAAACTTGAAGTTTTAATAACTCCTCCTCATGTAAATAATTTTTTTTTTTAAATGTAAAAATACCCTTTCGTAGATCCATAAGTGTTGTTTTCAAATATATATTAATTTTATTTATACTAAAAGTAGGTTATCAACAAAAAATATTAGGTTGATTACCATGCCAAGGAAAAATACTCAAACTTATAAAAAAAAATTGAAAACAATATGATGCACTAGATAAAATAATCTATTTCAAGATGGTATAATTTTTTTTCCATTTTAGATAAATATTTAATATGAATTTTGGCATCCGATGGAAATAGCTTTTTTTTATTCACGCACATTTTAATATTTATATAAAAATATATATTTATCAAAATTGGAAAAAATAATATCCATGCACTAAAGTTTCAAGCTATAAATACACACAAATAATTTCAAAGAAAAAAAAAAATTACTATAAAAATTTTGATGTCCCGTGCAACTTCATTTTTTCAGCATTTTATCAGCAACTAAATTATACTGTTAATTTATGAAAAACTAGCTTAAAATAATTTTTTAATTTATTATAAAAAATACAAATATAAAATATACTAAAAAATACATATTTTACTAGTTTACATCATTTAAAAATTCAAAACATATATGCTACTTTTTAGTGATTCAAGTTTAAAAGTTAGATCAGCATTGGTTGTTTCCTTTATAAAGTGTGACACAACTTTGTGCTTTTACCCCACAATTAAATCAATTTACAAATAATTAAATTTTCACGAACTATATATTTTAATATTTCATTTTAAATTCACAATAAACTAAAAATAAATTTTCCAAATTTAAACATTTCAATTAATAAACAAATCAACACTACTATTTTCATTAAATCATTAAATAATCTAAATCAACATTATGAAAACATAGTAAATACAACATGACGCAACAACAATGAACACACAAAAAATGAATGACAAGACATAAAGTTGATCACAAATACTTGTTCTTTTCAAAACGATGGTTCATGCTAGAGGACAATTCTATCTCGCTTCAATGATTTCATTCAACCATGGCACGCTCAGACCTGACAAGTAGGTGGAGTCGATGCCTGTACCTGAAAGCTACATCACACTTCATGGTCAAATATAAAACATGTATAATTATGAAGACACGCTGTGAAGAAGAATCACAACGTAGCAAGGCACTCAAGAATGAGTACTGCTAAACCATCTCCTTCACCAATTGATGTATAACATAGCATCTAACATAAACCACATCATAGTATCATCATGTATATAACAAAGCATCATATATCATCATAATAATTTCATCTCATGAAATAAAAATCACATCATAAGGTAAAGTGTATTGTAATGCCCCACCACGCAACCCTAGAGGAAGTTGCATTTAACTACTTAAACGGAATATTTTTTTATTTTTTTAAAGGATAAATAATAAGTAAGTTCACTAACTAATGCCAAAAACCTCTAAGGCTATGAGATAGGGGTTATATAGAACCTCAACAAAAAAAACATGAATATAAACTATGACAATTATTTAATTAATAAATTAATGTATACATTCCAAGTAAGGTGAAATAACAAAAAGCATAAGATACGACTTTCGATTTCATTAATCCATTCATTAAACCATAAGGTTACAATCAATCATTCCCCGAATGAGGCAAATTCAATAAAATAGGGTTACAAATACAAATTCCACCTTGATAACAGGAGGGGTAATAATTACCAGAATGACTGAAAAGATAACAAGAAAGAACTGCAACAAAAACAATCACGAGCTCTCCAACTGGAAGTATCATCCACACGTACAAGGAGAAAACCCAACGGAGTAAGGTGCATGTTCCACCCAACCAAGTGGAACCCAAAGTTCCACCCCCCGTGCTAGGAGATAGTAACCAGAATTCCTAACCAAGGACGGCTACCTCTAGACATAGGCTAATATAACCATACTGAAATAAATACAGTAACAACACTTAATCACAGGGTTACAATGCTTCCAGAAATTATATAATCAATTGCATCACTGATGCAAACATACTGTCAACCTAGGAGAAGTGTCATCACATTGTTACATAGGTTATCCTAGTGAGTCTTCCTAGGTCCCGGCCCCCATCTCGGGTCATCCCGGTAACCTCTAACGACTTCTGACCCCTCATGTAAACCAATACGGAATCAGTTATCTTTCGTAGAGACAAGATAACGATCTTTCCATTCTAGACCTTCCCATCTCAACCCAATTCTTACAAGCCCTTGTGATCATGGGCGAGGCATAATTATCTTATTAAATGTTTGGTATTGTGTGATATTCTAATCATTTAATTTAATTATTAGTGGATTAACTAACCTACAATGAGTTATCCTGGCACCACTTTGTGTGTCGGCCCTCGTTACAAGCCTCTCCTCTAAGATGACACGTGGAACAACTCCACAACCCAAGGGTACACAAGTGTGACATAAGGTACCACATACCTACCCATGACATACAGTCATTACACACCCGTTCGTGATAACCGGGGAACAAATTAGTTTAACGCACTACCCAAGGCGATCTATGGTTGACTACATAATAAGACAACCCACTAACTTTGAAACCCAACTGGAAGACTTGCTAACCCTAAAACCCACATTTCTCAATGATTACGCACATAGATCAACACCAAGACAAGAATCAAATTCTACTTTGGGTTCACTAAACCCATTTCCTCACTAGCATTCAATAAACAGTGTGTTAAATAAACGGAATTAATTACGCCATTTAAAAAAACATTTTTATTTCCACGCAGCATTTAAATGCATAAAACATTACTCTAAATCCCAATAATTCAAATGAAAGCATAATTCCATATTAAAATAAAATATTTATTCCACAATCAATTAAACTTACTTTCTAAGAAACACAATATTCCCCATTTAAATAATGCAATAATATAATAACATAATCCTTTTCAAAATGTTAATATTAACATCAATATTACAACTATTAATTAAAATTTCCCAATATCATAAAAGAATAATAAAATTATTCCATCATAAGCATTTCAATATTATAAATCATAATATTAACATATTAAATTTTTTTATTTTTTTTATATTCTAATAATTCTTAACATTTAATATAATATTAAATTTTAATATCAAATATTATAATATTGATAATATTAAATATTATGAAAATTATAATATTAAAATAACTTAAAATTTTATTATTATATTTTTGTTTTTTTAAAGAAAAACCAGAGCTTAAAAGGCAAGGAAGAAGGGTTAAAATTCTGGGAAAAAAATTATTTTAATAAAATTTTGCCAGGCTAACCTTACAATATGAAATTGTAAAAATAAATCCCAAGCCTATATTTATTTATCTATATATAAAAATATATCTAAATAACCATACAACCAAGTGGATGCTTCAAATAGATTGAAGAACAACATGAAAACAAGGTAAAATTGAAATAACAAAAGCAATTTAATCTTCCATTAACACCACACCATTGAATCAACAAAATTTCTAATTAAACAAGATGAGAACCTGATTCTCTTGAAGTATGCTGAAGATCCTGCTGCTGCTTTAAACCCTCTTGAGCTCTTCAAATTCCACAAGCTTTTCCTCCAAATCCACCAAATTGAGCAACCTTCCTCTTCTCTTTTCAATCTTTCCTCAAAAACTCCATTCTTGATTTTGTGAAGAAATTTTTAAGATAATGCAAAAATTCCTTCCAAAATCCTACAACAACCCTCATAAATTTTTGAAAACAGAATAGCAAAAGTCTTTCTTTTGAATTTTTGAATTTTTGAATCTCTAAATTGATTTTAATCCATTTTCTTAATTTTCAATTCCAACTCAAATTTGCATGCATTTCCAAAATGAATAAAGTAATTCATTTCCACATAATTAACTTCATCAATTAATAAATAAATCTACCACAAGATTAATATTAAATTAATTAAATTAAATTACTCAATAATTAAATCACAATTCCAACATTTTTCTAACTCCCCAAATAGACTGAAACCAGTCAAACTAAACAAAAAAGAACAATTGGATCACACTAGGACCAACAACACACTACAACTAGGGTGACGACTCGGCACGGAAATCCTAGCTACTATCTCCCAATCGAATTTCGTTGGGCAATGGACACGCTCGAACTTGTGAAACTAGGTGGAGTCGATGTCTTGTACCTGTCAACCTGCAAACAGAGAATATATCTACATGCAATAATATTTCATAAATAAGGCACACCGTGAAGAGGAAATCATGAGATCGTAGGGTACTCGCAAGTGAGTGATGCGATACCGTCCTCTTCACCAATACAGTAGTTCTAACTAATGCATCTAACATAACAACATAGTCAAAAACATGAAACATCATAAAATAAATATCCACATATGCTAATTCCAAACATGCCATAATAATCACATCAAAATATAGTATCATCACATCAAAATACATCACGATAAAATAGTGATCCACTGTAATCAAGTACATAGTCCAAGTACAACACCAAAACTAAAGCAAAGAAAGGAAACAACATAGTTCTCACAATAGATCAAAACGGAGGGGTATTACATGTATCATCAAGTGAGTTTCACAACTGGTCATGTAAACCATGACATAAAGCATCAAAGAAGCATAATCTCAAACATCTAGCTACTAACAATAAGTCAAAATAGCTGAAATAAAAATATCACCAGGAGGGTCACTACATGATGAATGGCACTGTAATAATATACAAACAAAAGATAAAAATAATGGATAGGGCACAAATAAATACACTAGTTACATTTCTAAAACTGTAATGCTTTTTGTATTAAGATTTATATGCACAAAAATTCTAGTTGTAGACTCATATTTACTAATAGTAACTAGAGCTTACCTTTCTCCAATGCAATTAAATAAGCATTTGGGATTTTTCCATTAATGAAAACATTATCACAATTATATAGAGATCCATTATTGTCAAGTGTTTTTGAAAGGACCTGCTAGAAGCAGTAGAAGGAAAAAGTAGAAAAAGGTTATAATTGCAAGGAATACCACAGGAAATTAGACTTGATGCATGACTATAGTTACATAATCTAGTAGGTATTTTATATTTAACCAAAATAGTTTTTTTGCATAAGAAATAGGTCGTGATTGTATAAAATAGGAATAAAAAATAGAGCCAACTTGTAAATTTAAAATACAACACCTTATAAAGTTCATCTCCTATGTATTCATGTATGCAACAGATGATCCAAGTAGCAACCACCATCTAAGAACAAGGCACTTATCAATCTTAATAATAAATAAATAAATTGTATAACAATGCATTTCAATTTCCAACACTCAGCATTAGCATGAGGTTTAGACAAGGCATGTGAAATACTATGAACAACACCACCTATCCACAAAACTAATGTTTTTGGGATTATTTTATTAAAAGGAAATTTTGGCATTTTCTTTGCAATTTTGTCATTGGCTATTTTCATTTTCACCACGCCTATGCCTATTAGTGCGTTTGTGGGGAATCATCTGGAAAATATCTTATTTTTGATCTGCTAATTTTTTTGACAATATTGGCCCTCTTTACAATTTTTTCATTGGTTGATTCCATTTTCCTCGTGGTTTCGTGTTTTTTTTAATCAATTTAATTTTTCAAATTAGTTTAGTGAATTCCTAATGTTTTGTTGCTATTGGAAATATTTCATGACTTTGTAATGTTCTTTGATATAGTTGTGTCTTTGTGCCTAGTGGTTTTGTTGATGTGTGGTGTTTCAATGAGGACATTTTCATTTATTATGAATACACTGAAGTGCAAGCATCATTAATAGCTTATGGTGTGAATTTTTAAGTCTATCGAGCAAAGAATTATTTGCATTGTTTATTCATTTTCTTAGATTACATGCACTGTGTACATGCATCAAAACATCCACAGTACATCGGACATTTCTTGAACAGATAGAAATATTTCAATGGCTATGATTGTTTCATCAACATAGAACTAATTTGGATTAAAAAATACAAAACCATGATCGAAACATCAAAATTCAATGAGGAAATTGCAAAACAGAAATTAACCCATAAAAGCACTCATTGATAAGGAACAACGAAGATCAAACCATTGTAGAAATATAAAAAATGATTTAGAGAGTGAAATTTGTTTCTGTGAAGAGAGTTTATGTCTATCATATTGGAAGCAAAAAACAAGGCACTTACAAGTTTCTATATCTTTTACAGTATCGTTTTATAGTTTTTTACATCTTTGCATTTTATGAGTTAATGATTATTGTTTGTTGTTCTCTGCATTTTATGGGTTAATGTCTACTCTTCCCTATCTTTGAGTGATTTTATGGGTTAGTGTGTGTTATTGAGTTAAACACCTAACACCATAATTCATTATTGTTGACTTCTTTGTTGGACACGATTATGGAACTAATCTTTTCTTTGCACACAGGCATACCAAGTGCACTTCAATCTACTACATGAAAATGAAAATTAGGTTTGCATAAGTGCAAAGTGTCACTATGTAAAATCATTTCATCAATTCGTAATTTTTTCTTGTTACTGGAAATACTTCACGGCTTTGTAATGTTCTTTGATATATTCATGTCTTGGCACCAAGTGCTTCTATCAATGCATGACATTTTAATGATGACATTTAGCATTTATTGGTCCCTAGTTTTCATTTATTGTCAATGGACTAAAGTGCAGTCGTCATTAATGGATTCTAGTGTTAAGTTTTAAGACTGTCAAGAAAAGGATTATATGTGTTGTTTATTCATTTTCATAGATTATTTGATGATGGTGGAACCAATCAAAAAGAGAGGCGTTCATAATTTGTTAAATATTTTACACTATCTTTTTTGTATTGTTTATTCATTTTCTCAAATTGTTTGATGAGCGTGAAAGCTCTGTATATTTAGAGGGTCCATATCTATCATGTTGGAAGCAAAAAATAATGTGTTTGAAAGTTCCTATATCTTTTACAATTTCACTCCATATTTTTTTATGTCCCTTTAATGGGTTAATATTTTTTCTTTCTTATCATTGAATGATTTTATGGGTTGATGTATGTTGTTCACTTATAGACTTAACACCATAATTCATAGATGTTGAGTTCTTTGTTGACCAGAATTAGCAATGAAATTAATTTTTTTCCTTCCATGCATACATTTCAGCTGTGGTTATGTGTAGGATCATCATGGAAAAAACAAGCCCTTAAGTGGCGATGAAAATTCAGAAAATCAGAGTTCGGCAAGTTGACGTAAAAAATTTGAATAAGTTATCTATATTATTTCAAAAATATGTAAAAATATAATCTATACAAAATTTAATGTAGTTTCTTAACTACTAGGTTTATTAAAAAAAAAAAAAATTATTTGGTGAAAATTTGAAATTTCAATGCAGTAGTACTTCAATTTTAGGGAAAAACTAAGAAGTAGGTGTATGTCTGACCATCCTAACCACAATAAATGATAATATTTTTTAATAAAATTTTAGATATAAGTAGAGGACTTATGTGCCGATGTGATGCACATTTTTTTATTAAAAAAATTCAAGTAAATAATTAATTATGATTCTTTTATTACAAATTTTAAAAAATATAAAAAACTCCTACGTCTAACCACCTTAACTTGGTCAAAACTTCATTAAATTTAATTTATATTTTTAATCCTATAGTATGTGAAGCATAGAATATGACATATATTTTGGATTCAAAAAACGTGATACCATTTGAAAGCTATACATGTTTTTCAATGATCCTATTAATCAGGACTTTAGTCATAATTCAAATAGAAAATGAATAATAATTATTTATTAAATTGAAAGTAAAGCATAATTTATATTGGTGGAAAGTTGAGAATCCCATTTAAAAACCCTTTTGGCTTCATCAATTTTGGGTAAAACAAGTTGTCAGCCACATGGGCCATCATATCACTTGCATATTGCCACTTTTTGGCTCATCATGATTCTGCACATACCCTTGCTCTTCAATCTATCAAATGGAAATAAAATCTAGACAAGTACAAAAAAAAATCAATTTAAAATCTGCAATATTTCATCAATATCTAATTTATTTTTTTAGGCACATTCGGTTCCAATGAGATTACATTCATAATTTTATATCTTTTCTCTTCATTTCACTAATTAAGAATGGAGGTAGTCCTTTTCCTGCATGCACGCATGTCAACTGCACTTCAATGTATTGAATGAAAATAAAAATGAGGTCTAAATAAGTACAAAATGTCTTAGTACAAAATCATTCCATCAATTGGTAATGTTTTGTTGTGATTGGACATATTTCATGGCTTTGTATATCTTTGCTACTCCCTATCATTGACTGCTTTTATGGGTTAATCTTTGTTGGGAAGTTAAAGACTTAACACCATAATCCATTAATGTCAACTTCTCTATTAGCCATCACTACCAATACAACTAATCTTTTCTCTGTCACATATGCATTTCAACTACAGCTAAATCTATGAAATGAAAATTAGGTCTAAATAACTTTAAAACTTCTCAATATAAAATATGTATGTTGAGAGGATTTATAACTATCATATTGTTATGCATATTGTAACAAATATCTCTATATTGTTTTAAAGCACTTGTGCTATTTCAACCATGTTTAGCATCTTGGAAAGGTTTTTCATAATTTGCTCATAATTTTTGTAACAATTAGTGATGTGAAGACTAATTTTTTCTACATGCTATTTCCTATTCATACATTGATCGGAAACCATGCCATTGGAATTTATGCTATGGTGTGTGGCATGATTTTATTGTAAGGGAGTTTGGTATTTTTTTGGAAATTTTCCCATTCAATCCAAATTAATTGTGTCCATGGAAGAACGATAGTCATTGAGACATGTCTATCTATTCAAGATATACTTGATGATTGATATAATTTTTGATCCATGCACATCATGCATATCTGAACAAGAAATAAGACCTATTTGAACAAGATATCTATTTGAAACTATTAAAATGAATTTTTCTCTATTTTTTTTGCATTTTTCTCATTGACTGTGGATATTTTGATTCTAGTTTTTATATTTCCCCTATTGCAAATTATTCTTGGGAATAGTGAAGGCAAAAAAATCATCAATTCCTAATGTTTTGTTTCTATACACATGTATCCACTACAGGTGTTTCTGTGAACACATGGAATTGCTTCAATAACAATTTGTGTGGCTTGTGTCTGTGACAATATTTTGCATACATTTAGATCTAATTTTTGATTTATTTTCATTAGATTCAAGTGTGGTTTCCATCAATGTATTATGGTGCTAAGTTTTAGAACTATCACCCGAAGGATTATTGTCTTTGACATTGAAATATGTCTATGTATTCAAGATATACCTCATGTATCATGTATATCTTGATGAATTTCATCCACTTCAAATGTCTTGTTGTTTTAGACATATTTTCACTGTGAAAATCTATGGTGGGTAGGTTGCATTGTTGATAGTAATTAACATTCCCAATTGGAAATCGGAATGCATATTTACATAGATTTTATTTACTATTAAGATTGATAGGTGCACTAATAATAGAAGCACTAGCTTACTACTATAAGGTAATCAATATATGTAGCTAGTAAACTCAAAAATCACTCTAACCAAATAGGATTTTAGTGTCTATGATTTTAGGTACCTATTTGAGATGTAATTTTCCAATGCTTGACTAAGCAACACCAATGGCTACATCCATGTGAGCAGGAGAAATATGTCCCATAGTATACAACACTATCATAACTATGAGTCCAAAAGCAACAACAATCGACCAATGTGTAAACACATTGTCTCTTGCATCCATCATTACTCACCAGCACCTAGGCAACATTAGAATAAAATTTTAAAGAATGTTCACTGCACTTCACATAGATTGCATCAACTTCATTAGATAATATGGAATAAGCATATGTCCATAACACATAATAAGTATGAATTGTATTCTAATCACATAATATGATCCCAAATAAATCTGAGTTGTAATCTAGTACTGAATCCATGCATTGGAAAATACTACATTCATAATCTTCTAAAAATAATAAGAAGTGGGAATGAGAAAAAATAGGAAAAAGATATTGCATTCTTCATTCTAGCTTTAATCTTAATCTCCATACTTCATACAATTCTGGAAACATTTAAAAATTGATATATAACATAAAATAATAAAAATGATACTCACATATTAGTTTAACTTTTCAATGCTAATTTCTACTTCCTCATTGGTGGACATTGTCATAGATGCAAATGCTTGTGCAATTCTAGTTTCCCTATCTATGATCAGCTACAAAATGGGTTCAAAGATGAGGTTATAAAAATATGCTCTAATGCATTAAATAGAAGTCTTAACCCTAGAAAATAAAATGACATTACAATTTACCGAGAGGACAATCTACCAACTTAATCATATAGAGAATATAGTAGTTAGGTTTTTGATCAATATATTTACCTGTCAATATTAATTTTTTATCCTAAAATTAAGAAGTTCTAAAGCCATACTAAGTTATAATTTATTATTGAGAAAAATTGAAAACCAATGCCACCATTCACATTTATTTCTACCCATGATAGTTTTATAATTGTTTAGATGTATTTGTATACATCCATTGTCACTTGAACAAAGAAAATTGGCATATGCTTACTTGTATACATACTTTTGAATTAGTCTACACAAATCTCTATCATCTTTTGAATTAGTTAGATGTATGCATGCTTACATATATATTATCCTTTTCAATATGATTTTGAATTGTTAAAGCTACTAGAACAATCATTATGTTATCTTCATTTGAGAACTCATGCCATAGAATCCACAAATACATAAACTAGTTCAAAACATACCTTTTCACATTGTTGTAGTCCATGTCTACAATGAAGGAAAGATGTGAAACAATAAAAATTTTGCAAAGACCAATGCAAAACATACTATTCCATGCTTCTAAATAAATGGGGCCTAAACATGAAACGTGTATTTGACATATATATACACACATATATACATACATACATATATATATATGTATATATGTACATACTTGCATATACATATATGAACACATACATATATATACATATATATATACATGTACACACAGATATATATACATACACATATATATTTATATACATACCTATATATATATGTATGCATATATACATATATATAAATACATATATTTATGTATCTATATATACATATACATATATACATACATATATACATAAAATATTAGCCAATGTAGACATGGACCTGTGATTTTATTTTAATAAATTGAAGTGCACTTAGCTCATCTATTCATGGTAGACGAAGCATTAATTTCATTGTTGATGGTGGCTAACGCAAAATTCAATATTAATGGATTATGATGCTAAGTCTTTGATTGAACAAAAAAATTAACCCATAAAAGCACCAAATGATATGGAACAATAAATATAGGAACTTACAAAACTCTCATTTTTATGTTCCAACATAATAGATATAAACCCTCTCAAGAGACATAGATGTTACATTGATTTGATGTTCTTACCAGATGAATAAACAACACAAATAATCCATTTGACAGACTCAAAAATGAACACCATAATCCATTAATGGCGATTTCACTTGAATCTACTCACAGAAAATGAAAATTGGATCTAAATAAATGAAAACTATGGTCATAGACACAAGAACCTTTTCCTAGACAACCATAAAACTCAACATCGTAATCTATTAATAGAAATTGCACTTGAATCTCTCTCTTTATATATATATAAATATATACATATATATAGATACACATACATATATATACACACATATATATACATACATATATATATATGTACACATAGATATATATACATACACATACATATATATACACACATATATATACATACATACATATATATATATGTACACATAGATATATATACATACATACATACATACGTATACACATATATATATAGACTCAAAACTCAACATCATAATCCATTAATGCTAACTACACTTGAATTTATTCACAATAAATGAAAATTAGATCTAAATAAATGAAAAATGTGAATGTATACACAAGATCCTTTTGCTTTACAACCCTAAAACTTAACACCATAAGGGTATGTGCAGGATCATCATAGAAAAAACAGGCCCTTAAGTGGCAATAAAATTTAGAAAATGAGAGTTAGGCAACTTGACGTACAAATTTGAATAAGTTATCTATATTATTTCAAAAATATGTAACAATAGAATCTGTAGAAAATTGAATATAGTTTCTAAACTACTATGTTTTTTTTTTTTTAAATCTATTTGGTGAAAATTTGAAATTTCAATGCAATAGTACTTAAATTTCAGTGAAAAAATAAGAAGTAGGTGTCTATCTATGTAATACCCCTCCATTTTGTCCTTTTGATTGAACAATGTTTTGCTCTTTTATGTTGTACTTTCTGTTAGTACCTTGACTATGGTACTAGGTTGCTATTTGATCGCTATCTATAAAGCAACGTTAATGTTATATTTTGATTTTTTTATGATGTTATCATTATGACATGTTTTGGATTAGCATTATGGATGTTTGAATCAATGATGTTTTATGCTTTGGATTATATTAATATGTTAGATTTTTTAGTTAGTTACACTGTATTGATGAAGGGAACGGTATCGCATCACTCGCTTGTGAGCGCCCTATGATTCCATGATTTCCTCTTCATGGTGTGCTTTAATTATGACATATTTATGTATGTGCATATACTCTTTGTTTGCAGGTTGACAGGTACAGGACATCGACTCCACCTAGTTTCATAGATTTGAGTGTGTCCAATGCCCAATGGTATTCGATTGGGAGATAGTAGTTAGGTTTTTTATGCCAAGTCATCACCCTAGTCATAGTGTGTCATCAGGTGTTAGTCATGTTAAGTTGCCTTAATGTTGTCATTTGGCTTTGATTTCAGTTTAAAATTGCAAGCTAGAAAAAAGGTTAAAATATATATGCTTTTGTAGTTAAATTGTTATTTAAGCATATCTAGTTTAATGTTAGAAATATGATTCAATTTAGTAATTAATTTAATTTTATTAATAAATAATTTAATCGTGGATTAGATTATTTTATTAATTAATTAAATTGATTATGTTGAAATGAGTTATATTATTCATTTTGGAAATTTATGGATATTTGGTTTGGAATTGAAAATAAAAGAAAATGTTTAAAAGTCAATTTAGAAAATTTGAATTCAAAAAGTGGAAAAATGAGATATTTGTTATTCTGTTTTTGAAAATTTATGAGGGTTGGTGCATGGATATTTTGGGAAAAAATTTCCTTATTTGGTTTTTTTCTTCACAAGTTTTTTTTCAACAAGTTTTGAAAATTGGAAAATAGAGGAGAGGAGGATTTGTGCATTTTTGTGGGTTTTGGATTGAAACTATGAAGATTGGAGGAGTTGAAGTTGGAAGTTGAGCACCTTCTAGATCTCTTCACAAGCTCAAGAAAAAAACAGGTTCATTCAATTAGTAGTTTAATTTTGAAAAGTTATACAGTTTGATTATGATGTTAGAAATCATTTAAATTTTGTTTGTGAATTGCAAGAAAAAGACCATGTTAAATAAGAGAATTCATTTGCAAAAAAAAAAACCTCTTCACAATGAATTTCTTTAAAGAAAATGAAATATGTCTGTTTATAATTCTTCCCAAAATTTATTTGCCCTATTAAATTTTTCATCTGGTTATATTTGTAAAAAGAAAACATATATATATTATATATTATATATAATAATAAAAGGAGTTTTAAAAATCAAAAAAAAAAATGAATTTTTCGGGTTTTAAATGTTAAAACAAATTGGTGGGGCGGGGGGGCAGGGGGGGAGGTGAGGGGCCAGGGGGTCGTTGGGGGCTCACCCCCACTGCGCCCCCCATGGGAGGCGAGTGGGGGGAGTCACACCCAGCGTGCTCCCCTCTCCCCTCCACAGTCGCGCCCAACAAGGACGATTGTGTTTACACACAGTCGCCCCTATTAACGGGGGCTAGCTGTGTGTAAACATAGCCGCCCATTGGGTATGGCACAGGCGCGGACTGAGGTTGCGGGTGGGTCTTTGTTTTTTTTTTTACTTTGTTTTTTTTTATTATTATAAATATTAATATTATATATTTATAATATAAAATATTAATATATATGTATAATACATATAATATATTAATATTTATTATTATAATATATATTAATATTTATTATTATAATATATAATATTGTAATATTAATATAATATAATATATATTTATTATTATATTATATAATATTATAATATTAATATTTAATATTATATTTTATAATATTAAAGTATTAATATATAAATAATTATATATGGGTATTATTTGAAATACATATATAAGGAAGAATTATTTTTGATAATTTGATTATATAATTTTATATATATTTCACTATGGCATATTTTAAAAATATTAGTTGAAATCAAGGGATGTTTGAAATATAAAAGTAAGAATTAAAATATGGAGTTATTAGTCAAAGTATCAGTTGAATTTTGAAATGTAAATTTGAAAGGTTAAAATGTGTGTAGTATCGTAGATATTTGTTAATATATTTGGCAATGAACTTATGTAATTTCTAATCGTTATGTTCTGAAACGTAGAAATATAAATGACTACTTGTTACCATTGAAGTAATTTGTGAAATTAATTATTTGATTTGGATTTCATCTTTCATCTGATAGAGACGATACTTAATTCAATTTTTCTTAAGGCAATTAGGTACTAAATGATAGTACAAGAAATGGATTTAGAATATCCAAAGGTAGTTTATTTCAATTTATTTCAGTGAATACTTCCTTCGTGTTCTTGTTTTGGGAAATGGGTTAAGTATTTTTATTCTGTAAGTCTTTCAGATGGGGTTTTAGTATGTGGGTTGTCGTTTCGTGTAGTCAACATGTTTGAATCCCTTGGGTAGTGCATGGTACGTGTCATTTAGTTACCTAGTTTCCACGAATAGGGATGTTTTGTTCCTCCTTGGATTAGTAGTGGATTACATGAGTTCTACCTCCTTGTCAAGAGTGACTTTGTTATCTTGTTACCTCCAATTTTTGGAGAGGGTGTTGACTTATATTTCCTCCTGAGAAAGGAGTGGTCGTGTTATCTTGTTTTTTGCACTTTGTTACCCTTGGTGATTGGAGGGTGTGTATCTTGTCAAGTAGAAGAGTGGCTTCCGATAGGGGCCAGAGCCCGTAAGAGGTAAGATTAGGTAACCTTCAGAACTAGTTAATCAAGTGATAATTAAATTAATGTACTTAGAGGTTAGGTGGTGCATCACACTAATCAAGATAAGTTTTGTCCTCACTCATATTCACAAGTGCTTGTTTAGACTTGAGGTGAGTGGGAAGACCTGGAATGGCAAGGTTATCTATTTTGTCTTTATGACAGGTATTTGATCCCGCATTAGTAAGTATGATGGTCGGGGATCAGTTGAGGCCACTAGGTTAGTTGAAGCCTATGAAGATCTGCATTGGGTAACTCATGACGAGTTGTGTGATGACACTCTATCTAGGACAACAATTGGTACTTGTTATTATGTGTATGGTTCTCTTAACATAACTGATCTGCTTATGCCTGCAAGCACGGTAACCATGGTGTGTTGTACTTGTGTTGTACTTGTGTGGTATAGGTGTTTGGTTGTGTCAGTTTGGTTTAGTTATGTTTTAACCTGTGTCTAGAGGTAGATGGTCTTGGCTAGGATTCCTTGTTACTATCTCCTAGCACGAGGGGTGGGCCTTTAGGTTCCACTTGGTTGGGTGGCATGCACCTTAATCTGTTGGGTTCTTTCTTCATGTTTGTGTGGACGAGATTTACAGTTGGAGAGATTGTGGGATTCAATTTTAGTTCTTGCTTTATTTCATTTCATTTGTTCTTGTGATTTATTACCCCTCATTTGTTATTGAGGTGGAAAGTTATAATTTTAATCTTATTCTTTGGACTTGCCTCATTCGGGGAATGAGAGTTGTAACCATATTGTTTAAATATGAATAATGAAATTGAAAGTTATCTCTTATGCTTGATGTAAATTATCTTATTGGAATGTATGTGTTTTATTTCTTAAATAAATAATTAACACGGTTTAGATTCATGTTTTTTGTTGAGGTTCTATATAACCTTTGTCTCGTAACCTTAGAGGTTGTTGGCATTAGTTAGTGAACTTGCTTATTATTTGTACTTAAAAAAAAAAAAAATGTGTCCGTTTAAGTAGTTGTTTGCAACTTCCACTAGGGTTGCATGGCGGGGTGTTACAGTCTGACCACCCTAACCACAATAAAATAATAATATTTTTCTAATATTTTAGATATAAGTAGAGGACTCATGTCCCAATGTCATGCATATTTTTTGTAATTTTTTTCCAAGTAAATAATTAATTATGATTTTTTTATTACAAATTTTAAAAATATAAAAACTCGTATGTCTAACCACCTCAACTTGGTCAAAACTTCACGAAATTCATTTTTTTTAATCCTATAGTAAGTGAAGCATAGAATTTGAAGCATGTTTCATATTTAAAAAATGTGATACCATTTGAAAGCTATAGATGTTTTTCAATCTGCCTATCAATCAGGACTTTAGTCATAATTCAAATAGAAAATAAATAATAATTATTTATTAAATTCAAAGTAAAGAATAATTTATATTGGTGGAAAGCTGAGAATATCCTTTAAAAACCATTTTTGTTTCATCAATTTTGGGTTAAAAAAAATTTGTCAGCCACATGGGCCATCATATCACTTACATATCGCAACTTTTTGGCCCATCATGATCCTGCACATACCCATAATCCATTAATGATAGGTGCACTTGACTTTATTTACAATAAGTGAAAACTAAATCCACAGAAAAGAAATATGTGGTCATACACACAAGCCACATGAACTCAAATCAGTACAAATCGATAATTATTTTTCTTTCATTCCTCCCAACAATAAATTACAATTGGGAAAATACAAAACCAAGGACAAAATATCAATTGTCAATGAAAGGTTGCAAAAAAATTGCTCAATGTTCATTTTAACAGTTCCAGACACACATCTTCAACAAAATTCTTATCGAGCTTCAACATATCCATGATGCACATGAATAAAAAATCCACAATACATTAGATATATCTTGAATGAATAGACATCTTTCAATGTCTATTACTATTTCATGAACACACAATTAATTTGGATTCAAAAAAAAAAGAAAACTACGACCAAAATATCAAAAGTCGATCAGGAAATTGTAAGAATATAGCTGAAACTCCATATCAATAATGAATATACAACATATGATTTTCAATTGGGAAAATTCGAAACCAAGAACAACATATCAATTGCAAATGAGAAAATTGTAAAAGAATAGCATGAACTTCATTTCAATAGTTCCAAATACCAGTATTCAAAAGAAGTCTTATCTATTCAAGATATGCATGATGCACATGCATCAAAATATTCAGAGTACATCAGACATGTCTTGAACAAATAGACATCTTTCAATATCTATCACTATTTCATGAACACACAATTAATTTGGATTGAAAAAATACAAAACCACAATCGAAATATCAAAAGGTAGTGAGGAAATTACAAAAAATAGAGATTAACCCATCAAAACACTCATCAATAAGGAACAACAGAGATTAAACCATTGCCGAAATGTAAAAAACTATGAAATCATAGTGTAAAAGATATAGAAACTTACAAATTCCCACTTTTTTGCTTACAATACCATAGATATAAACCCTCTTAGCACACATAGATTTCACCATCATCAAACAATTTGAGAAAATGAATAAAATGCTCAATAGACTTAGAACTTGACACCATAAGCCATTAATGACAACTACACTTCAATCTATTCACAATATATGAAAATGTGCTAATAGTAAATGCACAATGTCCTTGCTCAAATTCCATGCATCAATAGAAACATTGGGCCCAAAGACACAACTATATCAAAGAACATTACAAAGTCATGAAATATTTTCAATAGGGGTGATCCCACAAAATTGGTTTACAATTATGTTGAGGAAGAAAAATTGCAAAAAATGCCCCATGGAGAAAATTTTGGTTTTTGGGGGGTTCAAACGAACTAATGGTTTGAGCGAACCCAAAGGGGGCTCACTCAAACCCCCCTTCGAGCGAACCATAATCAAGGATAGGACACAAATTTTTCACGTTTCTAGAATGGAAACAAAAGAATATTTTGGGAAAAAATGGGCTTCACTCAAACCCCACTTCAAGCGAACCCCCCTTTGCTAGAAAGGTGAAAGGGGGTTCACTCGAAGGGGGGTTCAAGCGAACCCCCTTTTCCCTCCTTCTCCCCCTCTTGCACCAAATTTCTACAAAAAAAATTCCTTCAAAGCTCGGGTTGAGGATGAAAATGGAGGAGACTTCATACACCCAACTGGATGATGGTATTCCTTGGAACAAGCTATCCATTGAATATAATTTTAATATGTTTTGGTTTTATTATGTATTTTTTTAAGATTGATTAAACATGGTTTTTCACCAAAAATCAAGCTCTTCGTTCTACACATGTAGAAAAATAGCAGATTATCAAAAAAATTTGAAAAATATCAATGCATTAGATATTGATGTCCATGATCCAACAAAAAAAAAATTGAATTTTGATACATACAAAAAAAATTATAATTTAGCTAGTGAATCATGTCTAAATTGTAACTAGTTTGACTTAATTTGAAACTTAATTATAAAAAAATATTCAATAAAATGCTAGGAAACCAATTCCATGCACTATATATCATAGTTACGAATCTAAATTCGAAAAAATTAGAATTTTATCATTCATAGAAAAAAATTTATGTGTTAGCCAGTGACGTCACTCTTTAAAAATGGTGTTTACTCTTAAAAACTAGTTCTCGAAGGAGATGGAAAAAGAAGTGCAATCTAATTACAAAATTTTTGAAAAAAAATATATTTAGAATCTACAAATAAAATGTCACAAATCACTAGTTTGCATCATCTTCAAATTCATCATGGTTTAGCTGCTATAAGTGCCCGAAAGTGAAGATTTAGTTAAAAAAAATCAGTTCAATGTCCATTTTGGCCAAAAATTGTAAACTAGTATGGTGGGATCACCCATAGCAACAAGATATTAGGAATTCATTAAAATAATTTAAAAAATTAAATTGATATTAAAAAAAAAACATAAAACCATGAGGAAAATTGTGACAACTAATGTAATGCCCCGCCACGCAACCCTAGAGAAAGTTTCAATTCACTACAAAAGTGTACTAAATTATTTTTTATTAAAGTGAATTAACATACATGTTCACCTAAATATTGACAACCTCCCCTAAGGCTACGTAACTGATATTACTTAAATTCCCTTTAAGATACATCATCTAAATTACATTGCATTACATAACTCAGGTAATGACATTCATTCAATGTAAGTAAATACAAGGTAAGAATAGATTATACATCAAATAAATCCATTACAAGATTACATTCCTCATTCCCAGAATGAGTCAAAATACATAAGTATAATAATTACAAGATCCACCTCATAACAACAAGAGGGGTAAAACAACTCATTACAAGAAGAATTACAATAGTACAAGAAGAGAATAACAATATCTGCGAGCTGTCCAACTGGATGTCTCACCTCCATGAACTCAAGAACAAGGGGGACCCAATGGTTTTGGTGCATGTTCCACCCAACCTAGTGGTACCCGAAGGCCCACCCCCCATGCTAGGAGATAGTAAAAATGCAACATGGACAAGAAATCTACTACCTCTAACCAAAGGCAAACTCATATGGACACATACTAACTCAATCAAACATATGCACAATATAAATCTAACACTAACATGGTTACATTGCTTCTAGACAATAAAATCAAGTGTGCTAAAGAAACCATACACACAACATATACTCAAGGTTATCATAGATAGAGTGTCATCACAAGGTGCATCATCAGATCTCCTCTAGGCATCCTTCATAGGCTCTAGTAATCCTGGTGACCTCAACCGAATCCCAGCCCTCATACTCACTCAAGCGGCATCAACTACCTTTCGTATGGACAAGCTAGTTGACCTTGTCATTCTAGGCCTTCTCACTCACTCCAAGTCTAAACAAGCCTTTGTGTCTATGAGTGAGGTTAATTTAACTTGGTTAATATGAATGCATCCTAGTCATCTATGTACTCTACTTTAATTATCACTTATTAAAAATACTTTCAAAGGTTACTCGGTTTACCTCTTTGGGCTCCGGCCCCTAACAAAAGCCACTCCTCTAATGGATAACACACTACTCAAATCTAGACTCCAAGGGTGACTCAAGTGTTATAGAACTAAACAACTCAATCTCTCCTAATCTAGGAGACGACAATAAAGAATCCCACTCCAATACTTGGAGAAAAACAATTCAAATAAATCTACCCAAGGAAAACGAACATTAACTAACATGGGAATGACCCACATACACTGGAAGACTTCTCATGTTTAACATGAATACCCGTTCCCAAAGCATTCATTAAAAGAGAAAATAATATAATAATGCATTGATAAAGAACAACACTATGTTTGGATATCTTAAATCCATATTTCTACTTAATGCATTTCGCAGAAAATTAAACTAATAACCATTCAAATATCCATTAAATAATTAAATTCCTCTTTTAAATAAATATTTTTCACAACTTAATAACAATGCATAAAAAAGAATTACACTTAACCCATTGTCTAACTATTTGCATGCATTAAAGTGCCTAACAGAAAATAAAAAGATAAATATATAACTCTCATATTTGATTTGAAATTCTCAAAAAAAAAAAAAAAAAAAAATCTTATTTACTATACAATCTAGGCCTCTGTTTTTCAATCATATCCAATCTGAGACAAATTAATAAATTTTGTAAAATGTTCCCACTCAGACACTAATTTTTCCATTTATAATTAAAATTTCTTTTATATTAAATATTATATTTTAATATTTAATATTCCAAAGGTATACCACATAATTAAATAAAATACATTATAAAGAATTAAGTAAATTATACATAAAACAGAATTAAAAAAGAATAAAATAAAAATTAATTAAAAGTAATGATACAGGTTGTACCTGTACCAACGGAGCCCATGCCTGATGGTACCCACGCCTGGCACCGACTGTACATTGTACAACGGTCAACGTACCATCGTCGTCGCCGACTGTACAATGTACAGCAGCCACCGCTGGTAGGGGAGGTCGCAGCTCCCATGGGGAGTGCGTCCCCCCAAAAGGTGGGCGCACTACCCATGGCAGATCCGACCGTCCCCTTTGGGATGTGTGACGGTGGGGGTTTGACCTCCCCATCCATCCACTTAGAATTTTATTTATTATTATTTTTTTTTTATTTTTTTTTTAACTTTTAAAATTTCCAATACAGTCTGAAATACCATACGGGTAAGATTCAAAGTATTTTTTTTTTTCAAATGGCATTTCATTTATATTCTAATTTTTTATATTTTTTTTTATATTTTTTTTTTTTCAAAGACACACAGAATCCCAAAAACGAAAAAGGTACAATGCATATTTAACATAGGTGCATTTTTCGAGATGGAAAATTTCAACATCAAAATTTTAACAGATGTTTAATTTAATATATGAAGATCTATATTTTATATATTCAATATGCAAATCTAATCATATAAAAATATATATAAATATATTTATATATTTACCAGAATCTAAAACTGGTCAAATTGAAAAATATATTAAACAAAAACCAAAAACAAGAAAACTAATTAATTTTTCCAGAATTTCATTCCAAAATTCAAAAGTTGTAATATTAATTTCCCACGATCTATTCTTTCAGTTTTTTGAAAAATTTAAACAAAGAACTTTGTACAGAACTAAATTTTGTTTGATTTTCAATGTAATTTTTCTACAGGGTTTGAATTTGAAATACAGATCTGTTTGTTTTCAAAGTAGAATTCCCATAATAAATCCTAAATGTTTGAGAACATTTTAAATTGAATTTCAACAATGGATCTATGGGTTTTGTTTACTAAATAATCTCCTACAGTAAGTTTATCAAATTTTCACAACCATTTAATTGAAAATTAAAATAAACCACAAGCATAAAACCTGGAATATGAAGCTATAGAAGAAGATGAAATTCCTTTGATAGAAGCCTCCTCCAAGATTTTTCCTTCAAACGTGCAACCAATTCCAATTCCAAAATCCAAAAATTGTTTCAAACCCTACTTGTGCAATTTCTTCAAAAATTCTCAAATTCCTCTGAAAATATCAATCCTTCCCAAAAAATTCTCCCTAAAATTGAAACATGCATTCACATAAAACTAAAATATCTCATCTAACCCTAATTCCCTTTTGCATGCAAAGTAGAAAATTAGATATTTGTTTTCTTTTCTCATTTTCGAAAACACAAAATTGAATTAAAATACAATTTCCATTTCTTTTCAATTTCTCATGATTTAATTTAATTTAATTTCACCCAATAACTTAATTAATTAATTTTAATTATTTAATAACTGAATTTAAACCTTTTGAGATTAAAATTTAATTAATTAAATAAATTAAAATTTAGTTGAATTAAATTTCATCATAAACTTTTAAACAACATCAAAGCATAATTTTAATTTAATATTAAAATAATCACTACTTTTTCCAATGCAACTATTCTAAACATTAAATAAATAGTAATGCATCTAATAAAATCATATAACATTATATCAAGTAAACATGACTCACAAAACAGGACTAACGACACACTAAGGCTAGGGCGTAGACCTGACACATGTTACCTAGTTACTATCTCCCTTTCAACTTAACCATTGGATCGACACGCTCAAACCTATGAGACTAGGTGGATTCGATGTCATGTACCTGCAACTTGAAACCAAGTAAACAACATAATATAGTATATCCAGTATATAATACACATCGTGAAGAAGAAATCATGGGTTCGCAAGGAGCTCGCAAGTGAGTGATGTGAAACCATCCTCTTCACCAATCCACTCATCAAAGACTGACATTACATCATAATCAGAAATCATGTAATACAATATCTCAAACTAACTCTGCTAACATCAATAATCCATAATGCAAGTGAAACAATAATCAAATAATCCACATCACACAATAATCATTGTCACTCAACGGTAGCGATCAAAACACAAACAACAAGGTGTGTCCAGTATAATAGTAGCTGCATCCCAAACATAGCATAAAGAAAAACAAACAAGAAGCAAAATAGAGGGGTATTACATTCTCCCCCCCAAGGACCAGGCTTACTCCTGGAAGCATGCAAACAAGTAGGGATATAACTCCCTCATTCTAACTGCATCCTCCCAGGTGGATGAAGTATCATCCCTGGGATCCCACTGTACTCTGACCTGCTCAATATCTCACCCTCGAAGAACGATCATTCTATACTCCATTATGGCCACGGGCTCCAAAGCCAGCTGCCCGTCCTCTACCTGTAAATAATTCCAATCAAGGACATGAGTAATATCTGGATGATAAGGTCGAAGAACTGAAACATGGAAAATGTCATGTATACGTGCAAGACTGGGCGAAAAAGCAACTGGATAAGCAACTGAACCAATCTTTTCGAGTATCTCGAAAGGTCCGACAAAGTGAGGCGCCAACTTAGAACCCTTTCCATATCGGATAGGACTCTTTCACGGATGCACTCGCAAAAATACTCTATCTCCAACAGAAAATTGATGATCCACTCTATGCGCATCTGCATACTTCTTCTGCGTATCCTATGCTGCCACCAAGTGCTCCCTAATCTGATCCACCTACTGCTCCATGTCCTATAACATCTCAGGTCCCAATAACACTCTGTCCTCCAATTGATCCCAACTAAGAGGAGTACAACAAGGACGTCCATACAAGACCTGAAAAGGTGCCATGCCAATGGAACTCTAGTAACTATTATTATAAGAAAACTCCACTAGATAAAGATAATCCTCCCATCATGTCTACTGATCCATGACATACATGCGTAACATATCTTCGAGGATTTGGTTAACCCTCTTTGTCTATCCATCTGCCTCTGGGTGATATGCTGAACTAAATTTCAACTGTGTCCCCATAGCATGCTATAATGATGTCCACAAAGCTGAAGTAAACACTGGATCCCTGCTAGAAATAATCCGATGCGGAATACCATGCAACCTCACAATATCCTCCATGAACACTCTAGCAACTGATGATGCATTATAGGAAGCACGCATAGGTGAGAAGTGTGCTACCTTCGTCAACCTATCGACCATCACCATAATGGCATCATGTCATCACGAGGAGTTGGGTAAACCAACAATGAAGTCCAATGAGATAATATCCCACTTCCATTTAGGTACAAGATGTGGTTGTAGAAGCTCTGCTGGATGTTGGTGTTCAGCCTTCACTCGCTGACACTCCAAACAATGCGTTACAAAATCTGTAATATCCCTTTTCATCCCTGGCCAGAATTACAACTGGCATAGATCTTTGTGCATCTTCTTCACCCTAGGATGGGCTGAATAAGGTGCTTTGGTTTTGACTGAGGCTCATCATGCATCTTCTTCACCCCAGGATGGGCTGAATAAGGTGCACGATGAGCCTCGGTCAAAACCAAAGATCGAAGGTCACCTACTGAAGGAACGTAAATACACTCTAAATGCCTAAGTAACCCATCTGACTTAAGTGAATATCCTATAAATTTGCCCTCAAGAGGTCTACCTACCTCAATCTCTGCTCTCACATCTTGGTACCAACTATCTACTGGAAGACTAGCAAGGATCTGACTCCATAGATCTACCATAAGATTCATCTTAGATATCTCATGCCTACATCTGCTGAGTGCATCAGCTACAACATTCTCTTTTCCTTGAATATACTTCACCTTGAAGTCATACTCACAAAGGAACTCCATCCAATGTCTTTGTCTAGTGTTAAGATTCGGCTGAGTAAAAATATACTGCAGACTCCTGTGATCACTGTGTAACTCAAACTTGTGCCCAAGTAAAAAGTGTCTCCATCTAGTCAATGCATGGACTACTGCCGCTAACTCAAGGTCATGTGTGGGATAATTAAGTTCATGATCCTTAAGCTTACGCGAATCAAAAGCTATCACTCGTCCCTCCTGCATCAGGATTGCACCTAAGCCCTCTAAAGATGCATCTATACATACCACAAAGTATCCTATGGGATCAAATATCACTAAAATGGGTGCACTAGTCAGCTTATCCTTAAGAATCTGAAAAGCCGACTCACACTACTCTAACCATCCAAACCTCTTCCCTTTCCTCTAAAGAGAAGTGATAGGATGACCTATCCTAGAAAAACTTCGCACAAACCTCCTGTAATAACCTGCAAGCCCCATAAAACTATGGATCTCTACCACATTCGTGGGCGCGGGCCAATCTAGAATAGCTTGAATCTTTGAAGGATCCACAGATATTCCCTCTCCTGAGATCACATGACCAAGATACTTGATCTCAGACTTAAAGAGCTCACATTTCGACAAGTTGGCATAAAGCTAGTTTTCTCGCAAACACTGCAGAACCTATCGCAAATGCTCCTCATGTTCCTCTACTGTCCTGGAATATATCAATATATCATCAAGCAACACAAGAACAAACCTATCAAGGTATGTGTGGAATACTCCATTCATCAAACTCATGAACACAGATGGCGCATTCATCAACCCAAATGGTACCACAGTGAACTCGTAGTGACCATACCGCATCTGAAACGTTGTCTTATGTATATCTGCGTCAAAAATACGAAGCTGATGGTATCCCGACTTAAGGTCTATCTTCAAAAAGATGGTAGCACCTTTGACTTGGTCAAACAAGTCATCAATCCTGGGAAGTGGATAATTATTCTTGATCGTTACCTTGTTCAACTATCGTTAATCAGTGCACAACCGAAGTGAACCATCCTTCTTCTTCACGAAGATGATAGGTGCTCCCCAAGGAGAAACACTAGGGCGAATAAATCCCTTCTCTAATAACTCCTCCAACTGCAAGCGAAGCTCTTTCAGCTCCTGAGTAGTCATACGGTAAGGTGCTCGTGAAATAGATTTTGATCCAAGTACTAAATCAATCTTAAAATCTATATCTCTCCTCGGTGGCATCCCTGGTATGTCATCAGGAAAGACATCTATGAACTCCTGAAGAACAGGATGACTATCAAGAGTTACCTTCTCTCCATCTCCTAAACCCAAATCCTCAACTATAACTACAAACAACTGACATCCACGATGAACATATCTTCTCAACTGCATAGCTGAGATGATCCTCAAAGATATCGGTCTCTGAACTCCTATAATATCCACCTCTCCACCAGATGCATTAATGCACTGAATCGACTTACGTCAACAATCAATAATTTCTCGGTGAGCCTCTAACCAATCCATACCTATAACAACATCATAGGATCCCAATGGTATAACCCGAAGGTCTAAGGTAGTGAAAAGTGGTCCAATCTCCAACCTATAGTCAGGTACTACAGAATGTGATGCAACCTTCGCACCAGATGCTAACTCTACCTGCCACCTATTGGCTTGCCTTATGGCTCCCAGTCTGCAACGTGACACAATCAATGAAGAAATGAAAGAATCAGATGCTCCTAAATCAAAAAGAATAGTAAAAGGGTTACCTAGTAACATACCATAGGTCTCTACTATGGTACCCTGGTGCTCTGCCTAGTGGTTATCAACCACTGCAAACACATGATGGCCTCTACCAACATCTCCCATTGTCGGCTCTGATGTCGCTGGTCTCTGTGTAAATCCTGACGTGCCCTTATTGGGACACATCCTAGCAATATGGCCCTGCTAAACACATGAGAAGCAACCTGTGCCTCTACCATAACCTCTGCCTCCTGCTGGTGCACTAGACTGTTGTGCACTACCTACAAAAGTGGACTGGATACTTTGAGTAGGTTTCTCATCAATGAAATGCTTCATGCACCTCCAGTTCCTACTACCCTATCCCTGCTAGAAACCTTTTTGTTTCCTTTGAAATGACTGCTGCTGACTTCCCTATACTAATACCTGCTGAGTCTTAGGATGCACAGCTCCCTGTGTCTGTCCCCCTCGAGCACTAGTCCCAGCTCCTATACCACTACCAATACTAACACCTGTATGACCTCCCAGTGCCATAGTTAGGTTCTCCTCCACTAGCCATGGCTTCTCCACAGCTATCTCCATAGACTTGGGTTCAAAGACCCGAACACCACCACTGATACGGGCATTTAAGCCCCTGATGAAATGTTGCACAAGCATTCCCTCATCCTCCCCTATTCCTGTGAATTGTTTAAGTTCGTAGAATCATCTCTCATACTGATCAACTATCATGGCTAGTTGATGTATGGCATGGAACTTGTCGCCTCAATGCTGACGCCAATGATCAGAGAGAAAACGGGCTCTAAATCGCTCAAGAAAGATCTCCCAAGATATTGTACTCATGTCTATATGGAGCTTCTACTCCTCTAGCTTCCACCAAGTGGCTGCAAAACCCGAGAGATGAATAACCGCGCACCGCGCTTTGGTGTTACTATCAAACAGGTGCATGGAAAAACATCAGTCAAGACCTATCAACCAAATTTCGGCATCAAGACCAGTACCTACTCCATCAAATCGACGTGGTTGTGATCGAATCAAGTCCCTCATATAGTTCACTGCTAACATATCAGACTGAGCTGTAATTGTCCCAACCACAGGGTTAACTATAGGTACTTCCTGTTGCAGACCTAATAATGCCATAGCCTACTCAAAGGCTATACGTGCAGCTTCGACCCTAAGAGGATCTAACTGTCCACCACCACCTAGATCATTCTGTGAAGCCTGATGCTCCTCCTGCTCTGGTATAAGTGGAAGATGAGGTGGCGAGTCATGCTGACTCCCCCCTCGACTGTCTACCCAGCCACATCCACGTCCTCTTCCTCGTCCGCGTCTAGGAGGCATACTCCTACACAGACACAAAAGGGTATTATACAAGGTACACTAAAAAACTTACTCAACTAAGCTTAATGGGTACATCATAATCCCCGAGCACCCAGTGTTTAAACCTTGGCTCTGATACCATGTGTAATGCCTCGCCACGCAACCCTAGAGGAAGTTTCAATTCACTACAAAAGCGTACTAAATTTTTTTTTATTAAAGTGAATTAACATACATGTTCACCTAAAATTGACAACCTCCCCTAAGACTACGTAACCGAGATTACTTAAATTCCCATTAACATACATCATCTAAATTACATTGCATTAAATAACTCAAGTAATCACATTCATTCAACGTAAGTAAATACAAGGTAAGAATAGATTATACATCAAATAAATCCATTACATAAACCATTACAAGATTACATTCCTCATTCCCAGAATGAGTCAAAATACATAAGTATAATAATTACAAGATCCACCTCATAACAACAAGAGGGCTAAAGGAACTCATTACAAGAAGAATTACAACAATACAAGAAGAGAATAACAATATTCGCGAGCTGTCCAACTGGATGTCTCGCCTCCATGAACTCAAGAACAAGGGGGACCCAATGGTTTTGGTGCATGTTCCACCCAACCTAGTGGTACCCGAAGGCCCACCCCCCATGCTAGGAGATAGTAAAAATGCAACATGGACAAGATATCTACTACCTCTAACCAAAGGTAGACTCATACCAACACATACTGACTCAATCAAACATATGCACAATATAAATCTAACACTAACATGGTTACATTGCTTCCAGACATAATAAAATCAAGTGTGCTAAAGAAATCATACACACAACATATACTCAAGGTTATCCTAGATAGAGTGTCATCGCAAGGTGCGTCACGAGATCTCCTCTGGGCATCCTTCATAGGCTCCAGTAATCCTGGTGATCTCAACCGAATCTCGGCCCTCATACTCACTCAAGCGGAATCAACTACCTTTCGTATGGACAAGCTAGTTGACATTGTCATTCTAGGCCTTTTCACTCACCCCAAGTCTAAACAAGCCCTTGTGTCTATGAGTGAGGTTGATTTAACTTGGTTAATGTGAATGCATCCTAGTCATCTATGTACTTTACGTTAATTATCACTTATTAAAAATACTTTAAAAGGTTACTCGGTTTACCTCTTTGGGCTCCGGCCCCTAACAAAAGCCACTCCTCTAATGGATAACACACTACTCAAATCTAGACTCCAAGGGTGACTCAAGTGTTATAGAACTAAACAACTCAATCTCTCCTAATCTAGGAGACGACAATAAAGAATCCCACTCCAATACTTGGAGAAAAACAATTCAAATAAATCTACCCAAGGAAAACGAACATTAACTAACATGGGAATGACCCACATACACTAGAAGACTTCTCATGTTTAACATGAATACCCATTCCCAAAGCATTCACTAAAAGGGAAAATAATATAATAATGCATTGATAAAGAACAACACTATGTTTGGATATCTTAAATCCATATTTCTACTTAATGCATTTCCTAGAAAATTAAACTAATAACCATTCAAATATCCATTAAATAATTAAATCCCTCTTTTAAATAAATATTTTTCACAACTTAATAACAATGCATAAAAACACATTACACTTAACCCACTGTCTAACTATTTGCATGCATTAAAGTGCCTAACAGAAAATAAAAAGATAAATATATAACTCTCATATTTGATTTGAAATTCTCGAAAAAAAAAAAAAATCTTATTTACTATACAATCTAGGCCTCTATTTTTCAATAATATCAAATCTGAGACAAATTAATAAATTTTATAACATGTTCCCACTCAGACACTAATTTTCCCATTTATAATTAAAATTTATTTTATATTAAATATTATATTTTAATATTTAATATTCCAAAGGTATACCACATAATTAAATAAAATACATTATAAAGAATTAAGTAAATTATACATAAAACGGAATTAAAATAAAAATAAAACAGGAAATAAAAATTAATTAAAATTCATGATACAGGTTGTACCTGTACCAGCGGACCCCATGCCTGACAGTACCCATGCCTGGCACCGACTGTACATTGTACAGCGATCGACGTACCATCGTCGTCGCTGGTAGGGGAGGTCACAGCTCCCATGGGGAGTGCATCCCCCCAAAAGGTGGGCACACTGCCCATGGCAGATGTGATTGGGATGTATGACGGTGGGGATTTGACCTCCCCATCTGTCCACTTAGAATTTTATTTATTATTATTTTATTTTTATTTTTATTTTTTTAAAACTTTTTCAATTTCCAATACAGTCTGAAATACCAAACAGGTAAGATTCAAAGTTTTTTTTTTTTCAAACGGCATTTCATTTATATTCTAATTTTTATATATTTTTTTTTTCAAAGACACACAGAACCCCAAAAACGAAAAAGGTAAAATGCATATTTAACACAAGCACATTTTTCGAGATGGAAAATTTCAACATCAAAATTTTAACAGATGTTTAATTTAATATATGAAGATCTATATTTTATATATTCAATATACAAATCTAATCATACATAAATATATATAAATATATTTATATATTTACCAGAATCTAAAACTGGTCAAATTGAAAAATATATTAAACAAAAACCAGAAACAAGAAAACTAATTTATTTTTCTAGAATTTCATTCCAAAATTCAAAAGTTGTAATATTAATTTCCCACAATCTATTCTTTCAGTTTTTTGAAAAATTTAAACAAAGAACTTTGTACAAAACTAAATTTTGTTTGATTTTCAATGTAATTTTTCTACAGGATTTGAATGTGAAATACAGATCTGTTTGTTTTCAAAGTAGAATTCCCATAATAAATCCTAAATGTTTGAGAACATTTTAAATTGAATTTCAACAATGGATCTACAGGTTTTGTTTACTAAATAATCTCCTACAGTAAGTTTATCAAATTTTCACAACCATTAAATTGAAAATTAAAATAAACCACGAGCATAAAACCTGGAATATGAAGCTACAGAAGAAGATGAAATTCCTTTGATAGAAGCCTCCTCCAAGATTTTTCCTTCAAACGTGCAACCAATTCCAATTCCAAAAACCAAAAATTGTTTCAGACCCTACTTGTGCAATTTCTTCAAAAATTCCCAAATTCCTCTTAAAATATCAATCCTTCCGAAAAACTTCTTCCTAAAAATTGAAACATGCATTCACATAAAACTAAAATATCTCATCTAACCCTAATTCTCTTTTGCATGCAAAGTAGAAAATTAGATATTTGTTTTCTTTTCTCATTTTCGAAAACACAAAATTGAATTAAAATACAATTTCCATTTCTTTTCAATTTCTCATGATTTAATTTAATTTAATTTCACCCAATAACTTAATTAATTAATTTTAATTATTTAATAACTGAATTTAACCCTTTTGAGATTAAAATTTAATTAATTAAATAAATTAAAATTTAATTGAATTAAATTTCATCATAAACTTTTAAACAACATCAAAGCATAATTTTAATTTAATATTAAAATAATCACTACTTTTTCCAATGCAATTATTCTAAACATAAAATAAATAGTAATGCATCTAATAAAATCATATAACATTATATCAAGTAAACATGACTCACAAAACAGGACTATCGACACACTAAGGCTAGGGCGTAGACCTAACACATGTTACCTAATTACTATCTCTCTTTCAACTTAACCATTGGATCGACACTCTCAAACCTATGAGACCAGGTGGAGTCGATGTCATGTACCTGCAACCTAAAACTAAGTAAACAACATAATACAGTATATCCAATATATAATACACACTGTGAAGAAGAAATAACGGGTTCGTAGGGCGCTCGCAAGCGAGTGATGCAAAACCGTCCTCTTCACCAATCCACTCATCAAAGACTGACATTACATGATAATCAGAAATCACGTAATACAATATCTCAAACTAACTCTGCTAACATCAATAATTTGTAATGCAAGTGAAACAATAATCATTGTCGCTCAATAGTAGCAATCAAAACACAAACAACAAGGTGTGTCCAGTATAATAGTAGCTGCATCCCAAACATAGTATAAAGCAAAACAAACAAGAAGCAAAACGGAGGGGTATTACAACCAATGACAAAATTACAAAGAAAAGCCAAATATTGTCTTTTAATAAAATAATCCCAAAAACATTAGCAAGCCAAAAATAAAACATTGTCTGCACGACTCCCGAGGAAGCAACTAATAGGCATGATCATGGTGATATATATATATATACATACATATGCACACATAAATATATGTATCGATATATACTTATATATGTACATATAGATTCATATATATACATATATATGTATACATACATATATGTGTATGTATAAACATACACACACATATATACATATATGTATATATATATATTCATATATATCTGTATATATATTCATATATATATATATATATATTCATATATATGCATATATAGATTTAGGCATACATATATGTAAGACCCCTCCATTTTACTCTTTGGATCGAATAGTGTCCTGTCGGTTATGCTATGTTTTCTGTTAGTGCTTGGATTGTGGTACTAGATTTCTAATTGATCTTTGTCTGCAAAATGATGTGCTTGTTATATTTTGACGTAATGGTGATTTATTCAGGTGTTATTATTATGACATGCTTTGAGATTAGCTTTGTGAATATTTGAATTAATGATGTTTTATGTTTGGATTATATTATTGATGTTAGATTCGTTAGTTGGTAGTATTGTATTGGTGAAGGGGACGGAACTGCATCACTCACTTGCGAGCGCCCTGTGATTCTGTGATTTCCTCTTCACGGTGTGTTTTCTATGATGCAGATATACATGTGCGATATTCTATTGTCCGCAGGTTGACAGGTACAAGATACTGACTCCACCTAGTTTCACAGGTCTGAGTGTGTCCATTGCCAACGGCATTTGATTGGGAGATAGTAGCTAGGTTTCTCGTGTCAAGCCATCACCCTAGTCTTGTGTGTGTCGTCGGTTTTGTCTGGTTCTGTTGATTTAAATGTTATTGTTCTTTTGCTTTGATCTTATTATATTGCAAGCTAGAAAAGTTAAATAAATGACCTATGTGGTTAAATTGTTGATTTAATTAATCCGATTATATTGTGAAAAATGTTATTTTATTTATGGATTAATTTAATGTAATTAATAAAATAATTAAATCTTGGATTTGATTTATTTTATTAATTTATTTATATTAATTATGTTGAAATGAAGTTTTTATGCACTTTGGTAATTATAGTTTTTCTTGAATTGAAATTAAATTGAAAATTTAAGAAAATGTTTAAATGTTATTTTTGGAAATTAGAAAAAGGCAAAATTGGAAATTAGGGATATTCTCAAAAGTTTGACTTTAGGGTTTGAGGAGATATTTTCTATTTTGCTATTAATTGGTTTTTGGGAAAAAATTGGTGGATGAAAAAAAAAAATGAAAAAATGGAGAAGGGGAGGAATTGTTGATTTTGGGGGTTTTGGATCTGCATGGAGGAACAGGATTTTGAAGAGGAATCATGGCACCCTTTTTGGATCTTATCAAACTTCTGGAACCAGGTTTTCCTTTTTGTTAAAATTAATTGCATTTTGAAAGAAGTTTCAATTCTTGTTTGTTTTTAGAAATTATATAAATCTTGTTTGAGATTTGCATGAAAAACCCATCTTGAATTTGGATTCAAAACTTTGAAAATCTGTGTGTGAAAATGTTGTTCTTTAAGAAAAATTGCATCATAACTGTATTTGATCAATCTTGCTATTGTTTGTTCAATTTAAATTATTGTAAACAAATATATATACATATGGTCAAACATATTTATATATTCATACTTATTTATTTATCCCTTGTTCTTGGGTTTTAATTGTGTGATGTTAAAATTAAAACAAGAGCAAACCCCTGGTTTTAAAATTAATTTTGGGATTTCTTTTAAAGAAAATCCGCAGGGTTATGAAAATATTGAAATAAAAACAACAATAAAATAAAAGGAGGGTTTGGGGGGATTGTGGGAGGCACTGCCCCCACCGCCGCCCCCATACAGGGGACGGTTGTGGAGGCCAAGCCTCCACGCAGCCCCCACTCCCTTCGCCCACACCGGTCGCGCCTTGCTTGGGCTCGGCTGTGTGTAACACAACCGGAGCCCTTAGGGGAGCCGACTATGTTACCCACAGTCGGCCCAGGGTATGGGTTCGGCAGTGGGTTTAACATGGCCACCCTCTATAAATCCACCACCTCCCTTAATGAAACACATCTGTCGCCTCCTCCAAAAACATGTGCCTTAAAACACGTGGTTCGAGGAATGGCGTTTGGCTTTAAAAATAAATAAATATATATATAAGATATATTTATAATATTTTATATTTTTGTAAATTATAACTTATTTTATTAAAATGACATTTGATATTATATTTTATAATATTACAATATAAAATATTAGAATTTTAAGTATTGGTATTTTGGGTTTGGAAATTTTATTATATGGTTTATTAAGTATATATATGTATATATTGAATATATATATATATATATATTTAATAGTTGTTTTTTTTTTTTAAAACGACATATTTGAAGCATTGGGGAAATTTTAAATTGAATTGAAATAATCGGAAGAATATATTTTGAAAGGATAAATAATTGAATTTTCAGAGATTGTGTTTATTAGATGAATTAATTGATTTTACATGATTTATTTTGCAACAAAAGAAATAGATAATTTGTAAATGATATGTTTTAAATCGACGAAGTAAATAGTTATTCTGTTATTTACAACAATTAGGAGATTAAATATTTGGTTTAAATTTTGTCATGTATCTGAAAGAGAGAATATTAAGCTAGTTTAATGAAGTCCATAAACTACAGAATTTTACTTAATGCAATAGATATATGCTATTTGAAAAAGTAATTGTGATTCTGAATTGATTATTAAAGATACTTTTCTCGCCTCAGAAATTAGAAAGACAATGGATTATTTTGCTTAATCAGTTGGTGAGGGCAATTACTTTCCATACTGTGAACTGATTTTTTAAAAGGAAAATGGATTTAGCATATCCAAATTAAGTTATTTCCTTGCAATTGCTTTCGTGATGATTTTCTTCTAAGCCATGTTTGAGGAATTTGAATTAGTGGGTTCTTAATCAAATTATCGAGTTTAATTCTAAATGATATATTTTAAAATGAAGAAGTGAATGGTTTATTTTATTATCATTAATTGCAAACATTTGAGGATTAAATACTTGATTCTAGATTATAGCAGAAATAACGGAATTAAGATGATATAGTTTGGAAAAGAATAAATTGTGTTGACATAATTTGTTAATAGACGAATTATTAGATTTTTAAATATTTAGTTGTGTCATTTATTTTAATATATGTGTATAGATTTTTAAATACATATATATTAAAATATAGTTTTAAATGATGTTGAAGTTAAATGTAATTGAGAAACTTAAATTTAAGTTCAATAGTTCAACAGTTCAAATTATTGATTTGAGTTAAATTTAAATGAGAAAATTATAAATCATGTGTAATATTCCTATTAGTGGATTGAGTTAAAATATTATATTTGGGAAAGGACAATTATTTGATTTATAGATAATATATTTAATAGAGAAATTAATTAATGTTTAAATGAATTATTTTGGAAAAAAGATATAGATGACGTGAAGTAGTATGTCTAAAATGACCAAGTAAATAATTATTTTAATAATTACCAGTGATTGAGGAATTAAATATTAGTTTAAAGTTCTCCTTATGTTGAAAAGGGTCATTAGTAAATCTGATTTATTATGGCAACAATCTATTGAATTTTATTGAATGAAGTGGATTTAGGAAATCCGAAGAAGATGTAGTTATGATTAAATTGCTTGTTTAAATGTAATCCCTTACGTTATCGCTGGAAGGAAATCAATTAAAAAGGGATGTTAAGTCTTCCTGATAAGGTCTTAAATGTGTGGATTGTCATATTAGGTTACCAACCTAATTGGAATGGATGAAGTTAATGTTGATTTTCTTAGTATTGAAAGAGCAATTATAGGATTAAATATTTGGGTTGAATGTTTTCCCTTGCCTGAAAGAGGCATTGTTTAATTAGTTTATTTGCGTCATTAACTACTAAGTTATATTAAGGAAGTGGATTTAAGGTATCCAAAGTTAGTTTATTACTCGCAAATGCTTGTGTGATTGATTCCTCTGTGTTCATGTTTGAGGTAGTGGGTTAAGTGTCATTGATTGTAAGTCTTCCAGTGGACCCTAGAGTTTGGGAGTTGTTGTTTGTGAGGTCAACCTTTTGTGATTCCCTTGGTTAGTACTTGAGGTTGTGTCAATGTTCTACCCGGTTTCCATGAATGGGGATGCGTTGTGCCTCCTGTGAAAGGAGTGGTTTATGTGAATAGTGGCTCCTTGTAAGGAGTGGTTTTGTTATGCTTATTTCCTCCAGTGTTTGGAGAGGGCTTGACTTATGTTTCCTCCTGGTGTTGGAGTGATCGTCTTATCTAGTTGCTTGTTCTTGGGCATCCCATGGTATTGGTTTGAATGTGTGTTGTAAAGTGAGAGTGACTTCCGTTAGGGGCCAGAGTCGTGAGAGGTAAACTGGGTAACCTTTGGAAGGAGTTTATTCATGTGTCATCTAAAGCAAAGTGATTCATGTCAGTGATGTTATGGTGTCCCTATAGTTGGTACTTGATTGTGATGTGTACGGTTTTCTTAACATACCTGATCTATTATACTTGGAAGCAATGTAACCCTGTTAGAGTTGTACTTGGTGTACTTGTGATGTAATTGAGTTGTACGTGCATTGATCTTGAGTTGTACTTGTGTGATTTGTGTGTCAGTTTGAATCAGTTTGGTTTCTGCCTATGTCTAGAGGTAGTTGGTCTTGTCATGGTACCTTGTTACTATCTCCTAGCATGGGGGGTGGGCCTTTGGGTTCCACTTGGTTGGGTGGTGTGCACCTTACTCCGTTGGGCTTCCTTCTTGTTCGTATTGACGAGGTTTCCAGTTGGAGAGCTCGTGGGATCCAGTTACCTTGTATGCTTTATTCTTTCAGTTATTCTTGTAATTTATTGCCCCTCTTTGTATTCAAGGTGGGAGATGTATTATGTAATCATGCTTCTGGATTTACCTCATTCGTGGAATGAGAGTTGTAATCTTATTGTAAAAGAGATCTCATGGTATCTTTAATTTCCTTTGATGAATTTATCTAATATGGAATGTATGTGTTCTTAACTTCATAAGTATTTAAATGTTGTGGTTTCAATTCCTTAATGTTGTTCGTGGGTAATTGCGTTATCTCAATCTCGTATCCTTAGAGGTTGTTGCAATGTGTAGCGAACTTGCATATTAATTATACTTTTAAAAAAAAAATTAGTTCATTTGTTTAGTAAATTGCAACTTCCTCTAGGGTTTCGTGATGGGGCGTTACAATATATGTACATATACATACATATGTGTGTATGTATACATGTAGATATATATATATATATGTATATATATGTATATATGCATTCATATACATATACATATATACATATCATATTACCCAATGTAGACATGGACTTGTGATTTTGTTTCAATAGACTGAAGTGCACTTGGCATCCATGCACGACAGAGGAAACATTAATTACATTGTTAATGGTGGCTAATAAAAAAATTGACTTCAATGAATTATTATGTTAAGTCTTTAATTGAACAAAAAAACTTAACCCATAAAAGCACTCTACAATAGGGAACAACATATATAGAAGCTTAAAAACCTCTCCTTTTTTGGTTCAAACACAATAGCTATAGACCCTCTCAAGAGACAAAGATCTTACCCTGATTCAATGTTCTAAGAAAATGAATAAACACACAAACAAAAGGTTGGTTGCATTTTTAATGATGGTCAATAAAGGACTTTTCGTTTATAAATTATGGTGTTAAGTCTTTAACTAAACAAAATACGAAATGACAATGTAAAACATATACGAGCTTTTAGACACATCCTTTTTTGACACATTGTTTGATGAGGATCAAATCTACGTCTCTCGACAGCCTTAAAACTTGACACCACAATCCCTTAATCAATAAAAATTAGGGAGTAAAAAATGCTAAATGTCCTTGTTAGCATCGACAGAAAAACTCGGTGCAAAGACATGACTATATCAAAGAACATTACAAAGCCATGAAATATTTCCAATACGAACAAAATATTGCCAATTCATGAAATGATTTTATATGGATATATTTTGCACCTATTTAGACCTAATTTTCATTTCCATTTAATAGATTGAAGTTTAGCTACCATGCATGCATTCAGATGAAAAATTAGTTCCATTCCTAGTCATGGTCAGTAGAGAACTTGACATTAGTGAATTATGGTGTTAATCCTTCAACTACACAAGAGAGAATAACCCATAAAGCAGTCAAAGATAGCCAACAATAGACATCAACACATAAAATGCAGATAAGAACAAACAATAGACATTAACCCATAAAATGCACAGATGTAAAAATCTATAAAATGACACTATAAAAGATACAGTTCACACTTATTTATACCTAATTTTCATTTCCATTTAATACATTGTACTGCAGTTGGCATGCATACATGCAAAGAAAATATTAGTTCCATTCTTAATCATGGCCAACAAAGAAGTTGACATTAACGAATTATGGTGTTAAGTCTTTAACTCAATAAGAGAGACCAACCCATAAAAAGCATTGAAAATAGGCAGGAATAGACACTAACCCATAAAATGTAGAGAACAAACACTAGTCATTAACGCATAAAAAGAAAAGATGTAAAACACTATAAAATGACATTGTAAAATATATAGGAACTTACAATGCCTCATTTTCCATTTCCAATACATTAGACATAAACCCTCTCACTAGACACATATTTCACCCTCATCAAACAATCACAACAAATGAATAAACAATGCAAATAATCCTTTGCTCAACAAGCAAGAAACTTCACACCATAAACCATTAACAATGCATGCACTTTAGTTATACCGAGACATTTTCCACTTATTTAGACCTAATTTTTATTTTCATTTAATAGATTCGAGTGCAACTTGCATGCATGTGTCCAGCGAAAAGATTAGTTCCATTCTTAATCATCACCAGTAGAGAAGTCTACATAAATGAATTATGGTGTTAAATATTTAACTCGACAACAAATACTAACTGATAAAAGCACTCAAATATAGGGAAGACCACACATTAACCCATAAAATACAAAGAACAAAAAACAATAGACATTAACCAATAAAATGCAAAGATGTAAAAAACTATAAAATGACATTGTAAAAGAAACGCCTGCCTTTTCGCTTCCAATACCATAGACATAAACCCGCTTGAAAGATGTTGATTTCAACCTCATTAAACAAACTGAGAAAATTCATAAACAACACAAAAATGACAGTCTAAAAGATATATGCGAACTTACATATGCCTCCTTTGTCACTTCCAACACGGTAGATGTAAACCCTCTCAATAGACACAAAGTTCACCATCATCAAACAATCTGAGAAAATGAATAAACAATGCAAATAATACTTTTCTCGACAAACTTCAAACTTCACACCATAATCCATTAATGTCGGTTGCACTTCAGTCTATTCACAATAAACAAAATTGTGTTGATATTTAATGCATAATGTCCTTGCTAAAATGCCACACGTCAACAAAAAAATTGGGCCCGAAGACACGACTATATCAAAGAACATTACAAAGTCATGAAATATTTTTGATAGCAAAAAATAATTAGGAATTCGTTAAACTAATTTGAAAAATTAAATTGATTAAAAAAACACAAAACCACGTGGAAAATCACGATAGCCAATGACAAAATTGCAAAGAAAATCCAAAAATTTCCTTTTAATAAAATAATCTTGGAAACATTAGCAGGCCCAAAATAAAACATTCTCTACACATTTCTAGAGGGAAAAACAAAAATATGTTGATAGTAAATGCACAATGTCCTTGCTCAAATGACACGCATCAATAGAAACATTGGGCCTGAAGACACGCCTATATCAAAGAACATTACAAAATCATGAAATATTTCCAATAGCAACAAAATATTAGGAATTCTTTAAACTAATTCAAAAAATTAAGTGATTAAAAAAACACAAAACCACAAGGAAAATCGCAACAACCAATGATAAAATTGCAAAGAAAAGCTGAAAAAATTGCCTTTTAATAAAATAATCCCAAAAAAATTAGCAGGCATGAAATAAAACATTGTTTGCACGACTCCCAAGCAAGCAACTAATAGGCATGAGCATGTTGAAAACATTAGTCTCCTTCCTATAAAGGCAGGGACTAAAAATTGAAAACAATAATATTAGAATTCATAATTAGACAAATTAGAAATTATTATATTAAAATCTAATTTTAATATTTTATGAATTAATAATGTTAAATAATGATTCATATAATCTCAATTATTTCTATAAAAAATTATGAAAAAAGAGACTAATAAAAAACATAAAAATTTGACAAGCTTCAATCATATCATAGCAAGGGCCAAAAGATGTCACTAATACCACCTTGAATTCAAGCAAAGGCTATCCTACCCTCAAAACAACACAAGGCATGCATATGATGGTTGTTCCATTAACCATACTGTTTACGGTTGTCAGTCTGTCGTAGACTACCATAGTTTGTATCCCTACAACCTCTAGGTCATGTCTATAACATAATATATACAATTATTAATAATATAATATATAATATATAATATATATTAATTAATTATAATAATATATAATGAATAATATATTTTAATTTATAATAATATAAATGCAGCTTTATTATTTGTTTTAAAATTTTGAAGGAATAATATAATATTGTATAATATATAAATGTTAATAATTATAGTGTTATAGCCCTAGAGGAAGTGGGCTAAAATCTTACACCACAAGTACCTCAATGAAGACAATGATGGAGACATTCTATCCACCTCCAATCCCCCCGTAGGATCATGAATCTGGAACTTTATGCAAAATTGCAAGGGCGTAGTGTGTGATTACCTCTCTTGGGACATCCACGATGGCAGTAAGGCCTTATTTTGGGAAGATTCTTGGGTTGGCTATCCAAGCCTTGATAGCCTAATAAATGTGGATTAAATGAAGCATTTGTTGAAAGCACTTTGGCATGAATGGCTTAAGGACTATATAGTTCTAGATAATGAAAATCTAGCATTTGGGTGGAAGTGGAAAGACTTCTCATCTCTCAATCTTCCCCAAGCTGAGACCTCACTTCTCCTCGAGACACTGAAGTGTAGATCCTTTGTATTAAGAGAAGGCAAGGACTCATTGATATGTGTTGGCTCCAAATATGGAAAGTACAATGCTAGAGATGGATACAAAATGCTTTACAAAGAAAGAGGGTGGATTGTTGATCGGATCCCTATAAATCTATGTTGGAATAGCTCTTTTATTCCCAAGGGAGGAACCTTCACATGGGCTGCCATTCAAAACAAAATATTAACTGCTGAAAGGTTCAGATGGTTGGGCTTCCAGGGCCCTTCAAAATGTGTCATGTGTGAGAATGTAGAGGAGTCCACAAATCATCTCCTCCTGGATTACCCATTTACTCAGGAATGTTGGGATTGGCTTTGTGCCAAATTAGGTTGGGTTAGTGCAATGCCCAATGACCTACTAAATTGGTTTCATGCCTGGCCAAAATTAAGGAAAATTTTGACTTATGGAGTCATTTGGATCATGAGACCCTCTATTTTGGTATGGGTGCTTTGGAAGGAACAAAATAGGAGATTGTTCAAGGAAAAAAAGATGTGCACGACTTCCCTCATCAATAAGATTGAAGCAGTATTGGTAGAGACTCTAAACGCCAAATTGGATCAAAAAGCAACCAAAGGTGTTATCTTCTCCAAATGGGATGCCAAACTGCGACTCAGTTGGCCTACCCTTTGCATACCGAATTGGTCTGGTGTGGGGGGCTGTGAGGCTAAGTTAGTCCGTGAGAATACTAAATGGGCCCCTCCTTCACAAGGATGGCATAAGTTAAATTTCAATGGTGCATCGAAGGGGAACCCTGGTGCAAGCAGTGTGGGGTGTATTATCAGAGATTGGCAAGGGAAAATGATTTAGTCTGAATTTATAAAACTCCCTGATGATACGAATATTGAAGTTGAATTCCAAGTGGTTATACATGGATTGTAGATGTGCAAGAATTTGGAAGCATCTAGAGTGACAATCGAAGGAGACTTGGCATTGGTTATCAATGCTCTCCGGAGCAGGAGAATCCCAAACTAGAAATTAAATGCCCTGCTCTCCAAAGCATTATTGTTGTTACATTCGTTTGATAGCCTTATCATAAATCACATCTATCGGGAAGGCAATACAGAGGCAGATGCACTAGCAAATAATGGTGTGGATAGAAAATAAGATCACTACCCATGTGTTGGGTGGTTGTCTTAGACTAATCCAAGATTGTTAGTTGTGACACATGGGCAGCCACGATCATAATTCCTAGGCTCCTTCAAATTGAGTTTGGGCACATAACAGTTTGCAATGATTTGACACCCATGACACCATCACTCGTTCTTACTCATGTGAACCTTGGAGGACTATAAATGCATAGTTAAGGGACGGGTTTTGGATAGAGCCTTTGGGCCATGGTTGGTTGGCATGTCATTTTCTTCTGCCCAGAATTTGACAAGGGCTTAATGTTGTAATTTCTTCTGAAATCAATATAATCCAAGCAGCTCAGCTACCATTACGAATCAAAAAAAAAAAAAAATTATAGTGTTATATAATATTATTATTATTATTATATTACATTATATAACATTCTTATATATAAAATATATTATTATATTTTATATTTATATAATATTATATTATATAATAATAGTGTAATGCCCTACCAAGTAACCTTAAAGGAAGTTGCAATTAACGTCTTAAGCAAACCAATTTTTTTCTTTTAAGTGCAACTAACATACCCATTCACTTACTAATTAACAACAACCTCTAAGGCTACAAGGTTAGGATTACTTAAACCCACACATACATATTACATTAATATCATTGCATTTAATTACTCATGTAGTAAGAATTAATACAACATACACACTCAACATAAGATAAGAAGATAACAACCATGATATAAATTCATTACTAAATCAACAGGTTACATCACTCATTCCAAGGGAATCACAAGTGCATACAAACTAGGCATCAAAACCACTCCAACACAAGGAGGAAACAATAATAGAATTCACTCCAACCATCTTGAAGAAAATAAGTCACATAGTCCGCTCTTCTCTCATAGGAGGTACAAAACATCCCCGTTCATGGAAACCGAGTAAATACTAAAAAGACACCATGCACTACCCAAGGGAAAAATAATTGGTTGACATAAAGAATCGGCAACCCTCATCCTCTAAGATATTTTGGAAGACTTACAAATTTTGGACTAACTCATAATCCCAGATCCCAAAATGCAACTTGACGACATAGCTTCAAAAGCATTCAAGTCATTAATCAAATCTAATATTTGGATTTATTAAATCCATACCCATTCAATAGATAACACTGACAAGGTCAAAGGCATGATAAATGGATTATCTAAAATAATCATATGATCCCTATTTCCTCTATCATTATTGGAAGTCTAAAACAATTAAACTCATTTCCCTTACGAAATACGGAGAAACTAAAACATTAAAGGCAATCATGACAAAATTACTATTTTGGATATACTAAATCCATATATCTTTCATATTCAAATCACAATAATTTAATTGCCCTAATAGAAAATAAATAGATTAAAATAAATAATTTCCTCATCAACATAAACAACTCCTTAATTTACTTTTAAAACGACACAAATCCATGCAAGTAAACCCTTTCCATTTTCTAACCAAAACCTATATCTCTTTCAATTTTCTATTTAAAACATGCAATATCTTCAATTTAAAATATCCCACTATGTTTAATTCTTCAATCAAATATTCCTTCTTATATCTTCCATTGCATGCAAATAATTATTCAATAAAACACATTAAATATACAACTTTATCTATATGTTAAATTGTACATGTAAACCATAGCAAAATTATATATATTTAAATAATTTATTTTATTCAATTAAACATATTGAAATAATATGCAATATCAATATACTACATATATACAATTTGTATATATATATATATACATTATATATAGATATATAACTTATGTTTATGCAATATATATATTCTATATATGTCTTAGTACAAATTCTATATATTGCACCCAACACATATCTTAATACATCTGGATTTCAAAATGCAATTGAATTTCCATTAATCGAAAATCGAATCCATACACAAAAGGAGTCAATGAAATAACAAATATCGTTGTTTTTTACTTGGTTCATAGGAGAGGAGAGAAAACCCCAATGCACCTACATTGGGGAAAGGGTGGACGAATAGGGTATATCCGTCGGCCTCATAGCATTGTGGGAAGGGGCGGACGAATGAGTATCCGCCAGCGTCAAAGGCTTGTGAGGAGGGGTGGCTATCCCACCAACCTCTCCATGCATTGGCCGCACCAAAGGATGGTTGGGGAGAGGCTGTGGAGGTCCCTCTCCATAGTCATCCCCTCATGGGGGCAGCGGTGGAGGCAGCACCTCCCATGCCTTCCCCCAAACAAACCCTAACCTAAAAAAAGAAATATGCAAAAACAGAATTTCCGAAAATCCCATTCCACAACAATGGATGTCGTGCAGATGGTGACTTCAGTAATTTAAAATAAATTTTTCATATATGAACAGTATATGTATCATATGTATATACATATGTATATATATACATATGTTTATATATACATATGTATATATATACATATGTATGTATATATATACATATGTTTATATATACATATGTATATATATACATATGTATGTATATATATACATATGTATGTATATATAATATATATATTTAATCAAAATTCCTCTACCAAATAAATTGAAGAAGTTTTTCAGAACATTCACCTATAGGTGAAATTGTAAAACTTTTCCAAAAATCCAAATTTCACAGAGACTTTAAAACTAATTATTTTAAACCATTTTTCTTGAATTAATAAACAATAAAAGAACAATTAAACCAAAACGGATCTATATTAAAACCAAAAGTTTCAAAATCCTCAAGGTTTCTCGCAGAGGTTTTTCAAAACAAATTTGTTTTCTACAGAGATTTAAATTCTTTAAACAATCTAAATGTTTTGTTTATCCTCTAGGTTCGATTTAGATAACAAAACAATCCATTCCTCAAATAAATTAAATTCTACAGAGGTTTCAACAGCAGAAGCTTTAAATTTATTTATTTATTTTCTTTCTTCTAATCACAAATTTCTTTTCTAAAACATATTTAACAAACAAATCTTTAAACACTACTATTTTAAAAGCAACCAAGAACAATAAAAAACACAGAAGAAAACCCGGTTCAAGAAGGTACAGGAAAAGATGAATTTCAGATGCAAAGCCTCCTCCAAGGATCTTACAAACTCTCTGCAACCGTGCAATGAATCCAATGCAAAAATAAACTCAACCAATATATATAGACTTTCCTAAAATCGATTATACAATCAAAAAATTCTTCAAACCCTTCTCTTTTGTGCAATTTTCCCCAAAATCTTCCTTCCAAAAATCTTCTCTCAGAATCCATGAATTTTAAATAATCTTTTCCCCCTTAATTAAACATGCATTCAGTCCTAAATCCAAAATATCTTAGACAACCAAATATAATTTTGCATGCAATCTAAAAATTCTAAAATATCTAAATATTAATTAACTCTCACATTTCGAAAACTAACTTTGCATTTAAAATTCAATTTCAAATTCTAATATAATTCCAACTTAGTTGAAATAAAATCCCAAAATAATTAAATTCCCACTAAATGAAATAAAATTCCATAATGAATTTAAATTATTTTATTTCTTTTAATTTTCTTCACATCACATTTAATTAATTAATTTAATTACTTAATAATTAAATTCATTCCCATAGATTAAATTTAATTAATTAAATAAATTAAATATAATTAATTAATTTAAATATAAACTTCTTTCCACATTGCATAATTTAAATTAACTAACCATCAGCATGATTTAATGCAATTACTCTAAATATTTATTTCCAAACAAGAATTCTTTCATAAATAAATAAGATTAAAGCATGGCAATATATGACTCGACACACACGACTGACGACACACTAAGGCTAAGGCATAGACTTGACACATATTACCTAGCTACTATCTCCCGTTCAACTTAACCATTGGATCAACACGCTCAAACCTGTGAAACCAGGTGGAGTCGATGTCATGTACCTGCAAACCTGAGAACATAGTAACCAACATCATATAATACACACTGTGAAGAAGAAATATTGGATTCACAAGGTGCTCACAAGCGAGTGATGTGAACCCATCCTCTTCACCCATACACTCATCAAAATTGACACGTCCATCATTATTCCAATAATCTCATAAGAAATTACATGTTATATCAACTAACATATTTACCCTAATTAAAGAATGTAAATTAAAGCATCAGATAAATAGAATCACATCACATAATATAGTCTGTCGCTCTATAAGTAGCGATCAAATACAAACACAAGATAAAGTATTTGAATATCTAGAAACATAAATCAATGCAAAACAAGGAAACACTGTCCAGCCCATAAAGCAAAATAGAGGGGTGTTCCAAATAGTATAATATAATATAATTTATTATTATATTATATTATATAATTGTGGGTGAATTCTAACTTATATATATTCAATCTTATATAATTTTTAATAATATAATAATATATATTATATTATAGAAATATGTATAACATTATTATATATACTATAATATTTAGTCGATAGGCTATTTGCTTGAAGTTTCTACTGGGATTTTCATTAGCCTGGTCATGAGTAGGATTTGTTAGCGTTGGAGATCTCCCAATTGGCGGTGACTTCCCTAGGGTTTTGTATGATGAAGTGGAGCTTCATAATTACATGGGTTGGTAGTGGCGGAGTTGGTCACCTTGATACATGGAAGTAGAATGGTAAGTGTTTTCTCCCATGAGGGTTAATGCATCCTATCATTCTTGTACGATAGCACGGGAGGAAGAAAATGCAATATTCAATGTTGCAGTGTGGGAAAGTATACTTCAAAATGTGCTAGAAAATATATTGATTAAGTTGCATTGTCAAAAGAGCCAATGTGGTGTTGATTTGATAGTAGACTATTCTAAAAATCATGGCCCTCGACTTTGTGGCTAGTTTGATAGAAGACTTGTAAAAAGTGTCGGCTTTGGCTCCATTTTATAGCAGATTGGGGGGTTTTATAACTATTGTTCTCCATAATCTGTATGTCGTTTTACATGGGTATTTTGCATAAATCATTAATTTGTGTTCATGTCTTCTTGTTATATATTTGTATGTTTGGCGTTATGCCCACTTTGGAGTCTTAAAAGAGATTATGTCTCTATATGGATGGAGAAATTGCAATTAAATCTTCTTTCTTTCATCAAAACATATGGATAGGGTTAGTAATTTTTTCGTCCCTAGTTTATCATTTGTAGTTATCTCTGTGCATCTTTGGTGTTATACCCATTAGGTACCATAGGAGGAATTGTAGTTAAATCTTATTTCTTTCATCAAAAAATATGGTTAGGGTTAGTAATTTTATCACCCTTTGTTTATTGTTTTAGTTATCTTTGTGCATCTTTGTTGTTATGCCCATTAACATAGGAGCAATTAGAGATTAACATAGGAATGATTATATATATATATATATATATATATATGCAAACAGTCAGTATGAAAGCATAAACATATTGGAGATAAAATTAATTTAGTGGTTGTTAAGTGTTATTCTAATAGCTCTTTTATCTATTCAATTTTATATTTTTAGCCAATAGGCTATTTGTTTGAAGTTTCCACCAAGATTTTCATTAGCCCAACCGTGAATAGGATTTTTTGTCTAATAGCTCTTTTACAATTTGTCTATTTGTCTATAGTATTTAGTGTCAAGCAATATAGCTCAAATTTTCAATTAAGTCTATGGAGTTATAGTCATTTTGCACAAGTTATTGCTACGCTTTGGCTTTACGAGTTCTATTTAATGTGGGATTGGTGCCAAAGAATGTAGCTCAAATTTTGAATTGACAACCCAAATTTTACATAGACTCCTTGTCTTGTATCAATATGTTTGGTGTAATTTTTTTTATCATCTGTGATTTACCTGTGATTCTTAAGTTTTCTTCTAATAGTTCTTTTACAATTTCCCTATTTTTTCTATAATATTTGGTGGAAAATAATGTAGCTTGAATTTTGAATTGACAAGCCAATTGTAACATAGAATTTTTTGTTTCTCTATTTGAATTTTGAATGTCCACATATAAACTTTTTTGGTCAAGGGAAATTGGAAAAGAGCTATTAAAAAAACACTTAACAATCACAAGAAAATGATAGATTCTTGAAAGCTCACATTAAATAGAACTTTAAAATATGGAGAATAGAAGAGGAAAACTACAATAATGAACAATTTTCTATGGGGAACTGAAAAAAATACTATCATGAAGAACAATTTGTTATGGGGAACTTCACACAATTGAGGAAAAAATAATATCATGAAACATATTAATACAAGACAAAAAGAAAAATTGGAAAAGAGGTATTAGAAAAAGACTCAAGAATGACAAGAAAATGACAGATGTTCGAAAACCCACATTAAATAGAACTTTAAAAAATGGAGAATAGAAGAGGAAAACTATTATTATGAAGAGTTTGTTATGGGGAACTGAAAAAAAAGAATATCATGAAGAATTTTTTGTTATGGTGTGGGTTTTCGATCATCTGTGAATTACCTATGATTCTTAAGTGTTTTTCTAATACTTATTTTACAATCTCCCTATTTTGTCTATAATATTTAGTGGAAAATAATGTAGCTTCAATTTTGAATTGACAAGCCAACTATTACATAGAATTTGTTTTTTTTTTCTATTTGAATTTTGAATGTCCACATATAAATTTTTTTGGTCAAGGGAAATTGGAAAAGAGCTATTATAAAAACACTTAACAATCACAAGAAAATGACAGATACTCGAAAACCCACATTAAATAGAACTTTAAAATATGGAGAATGGAAGAGGCAAACTATGATAATGAATAGTTTGCTACATGGGGAACTGAAAAAAAAGAATATCATGAAGAACAGTTTGTTATGGGGAACTTCAAACAGTTGAGAAAAAAAGAATATCATGAAACATAGTGATACAAGACAAAAAGAGAAATTGGAAAAGTGGTATTAGAAAAACACTTAAGAATCACAGGAAAATGATTGATGTTCGAAAACCCACATTAAATAGAATTTCAAAATATGGAGAATAGAAGAGGAAAACTATGATAATGAACAGTTTGTTATGGGGAACTGAAAAAAATATATATGATGAAGAACAGTTTGCTATGAGGAACTTGAAATAGATGAGGAAAAAAGAATATCATGAAACATATTGATATAAGACACTGCCATCCCATGTAATTACCAAACTCCACCCCTTTCATAAACTGGCCTGGGCAGTTTGTTGTAGGGAGCTTCAAGCATATGAGAAAAAAAGAATATCATAAAACATATTGATACAAGATTTGAGCTATGTTCTTTGGTAATAAATATTAAAGAAAAATAGAGAAGTTTTATAAGAGGTGTTAGAATAACACTTATTTGCTACTAAATATTATTGACAAAAAGGGAAATTGTATTGAATTCCCCAAAACATAGATAGATGCATATACATGTATATATTTGTATTGAATTCCCCGTTTCATATTTAAAAATATATATAAATGTAGAAATATATATCCATATATACAAACCAAGACCAATGTGACTCGTTTGACAATGCAACAATAATTTATATATACACATGTATATCTAAACAGCTGTGTATGCTATCTTTATTTGTTTTTGTGTAGACTTTGATTTAAAAAGAGTTAAAAATAGCACATGTGAGTATTATTTAGCTTTTGAGAAAATCGCTACAATATAGTCGTAGCATTCAATGATATAGTATTGATATGTTGCTAGTTATAGAGAATTTAATGGTGTAGTATGTGTAACATGTTCATAACAAATCTATAAAATTGATTGTGCTTTGGCAGTGAATGTGGCTATTGAAACCGAATACATTGAAAAACACCAAAAATAGTGCAGAAAATTATAGTTCAAGCCAACAACAATGTAATTTTTTGAGGCTACAAATATTGAATATTGCATTTGCTTGGTCCCGTCATCTTGATTGTCATTTTCTAGCACTGTGAGAAACCATTTACCATTCTACTTTTGTGTTCGAAGGTGGCCAAGAGGCCCCCCATTGCATATATATTTTAATAAGCTGCAATGTTTGAAACATGTTGCTAATTTGCAAAACTTTCACCCTCTATTTATTGTTCCTTCTTGATGTTGTGCATCTCTGACATTATGCCCATTTTTACAGAGGTCAGTGAATGTGCCTATTGAAATTGAATACATTAAAAAACACCAAAAATAGTGCACAAAACTATAGTTCAAGTGAGAAACAATGTAATTTTTTGAGGCTGCAAACATTGAATATTGCATTGGCTTGTTCTCACCATCCTGATTGTCATTGTCCAACACTGCGAGAAAGAATTTACCATTCTTCTTTTGTGTTTGAAGGTGGCCAAGAGCCCCCCTGATGCATATATATTTTAATAAGCTGCAATTTTTAAAATATGTTGTTGACTTGCACAACTTTCGCCCTTTTCTTATTGTTCCTTCTTTTCATTGTGCAACTTTGACATTATGCCCATTTTTACAGAGGTCCTTGGTTGCAATGTCAATGAGTACATAGTCAGGAAAAAATATGATATACACATCTATTTAGATATAGTAGTGTATATATAAATAGATATATACATGTGTACATATGGATATATATCTGGTTATATGTGTGTGTTTTAAATATGCAGACAAAGGAGAAATCCAATGCATATATGTACTTAATAATTTTTATTCTTATTTTTGTATATCCTATTATTTGGATAAGAAAGGATGAAGGGACCAACTAGAAATATATACAAATATTTGCATATAGGTATATGTAGACATATAGTAAAACCTGCATAAATACATATATAAGCAACCTCAAAGATAAATAGATACATCTAGGGATATATAAATTTGCATTTATCATTTTTATTCTTGTTGTTGTATCTCATGTTATTTGGACAGTATTTAAAGTGCATTTTTATTCTTGTTCTTGTATCTCTTGTTGTTTGGATAGTATTAAAAGTGGAATGGTTATACCCATTTTCATTTGATCAAACTAGTAAAATGGTTGACAGATTATCAATATTTCTAAGTTGTCTACCAATTGCCATTGGATGTTGCAATACATTAATCTTTTATTTTTATTGTGAAATAGAGATCTCAATTAGTTAACTCAAATTGCAACATTTTCTGCCTACAAAAGTTCCCAAAACTATGTCTACATAATTGGGCTTTGTGGATGGGTCTACAGAGCCCTCCAAGATTGATTTGTTGACATCCCCCATGGATTCCACTGTGGAGTCTAGCTCTGAGGGTGCAAACCATCATCCTTCATATCTTGATTCCGTAAGTATATGTTTCATTTTTGTTATACCTATTGCAAATTTGTTGTTATTGTTTCCTTCCTATTTTGTATTCAACTTGAACATTGTCTTTTAGTTTCTTTAAATTTTAATTATTCTCAAATATAGAAACACACACCACATACCCTTTCTTGTTTATGTTTTGAGTTTTTCTTGCCTTTAAGGTGTAAATACACATGGCTAAACCTAGCAAAGCATATACATGTGGAAGTAGATATGCATTGATATTTTCCAGAACATAAAAACATCTCTTTGAAGTATATGTATATGTATATGTATACGTATATGTGTGTGTATATGTATATGTAAGAATGTTCATATGTATATGTATATGTATATGTATATGTATATGTAATGTTAAGAAGGATGCAAATCAAATGGATAACTTCAATGTTGCACCTGATTCGAGCTGCATTAATTGGTACTAAATTTTATAAGAAAATTGGGAAATTGTAAAAGAGCTATTAGAAAAAAACACTTAAGAATCACCGAAAAATGACAAATGATCAAAAACCCACATTAAACGGTAAATCATATGGATGTGGAAGTAGATACACATTGATATTTTCCAGCACATAAAAACATCTCCTTGATGTATTTGTATATGTATATGTATGTGTATGTGTATGTGTATGTGTATGTGTATGTATATCTAAAGTTGAGAAGGATGCAAAGAAAACACTAGATTTTCCCCAACTTTGTTATTGTGTGATGTATGATGGAAATCCATGAAATTTCCTATAGATGTTTCATACTTTTCTTGCTTGGGGGTTTGGCTATAGTCCACAAGGATTCATGATGCCAAGATGGGAGGGAGGCTAACGAGTGTGGCTTTTGTGCTTTTGTTTTTAATGCCATATATTTCTTGTTACATAGATACATGTCTACACAAATCCTTATATACACTTGGCTTCCACAAAGATAACTTCGGACTTGTTGTGTGCATCCAATATTGTATTGTTCTAAATGTGGGATATAACAATAGTGAAATAGTGGAAATGGTTAACACAAAAATCTGTAGAATCCTTGTATATATATTTTTATATATTTCAATGTTCAAACCATGCTATTCCTTTTGTAATCATCCATAGATATACATTTTTATACACATGGGTACACATATGGATATGTGCAGGATCATCATGGAAGAAATAGGCCCTTAAATGGTGATAAAATTTAGAAAAATCAGAGTTAGGCAACTTGACGTAAAAATTTGAATAAGTTATCTATATTATTTCAAAAATATGTAAGAATAGAATTTGTAGAAAAGTGAATTTAGTTTCTAAACTACTAGGTTTATTTATTTATTTTTAAATCTATTTGGTGAAAATTTGAAATTTCAATGCAGTAGTACTTAACTTTCAAGGAAAAACTAAGAAGTAGGTGTTTGTCTAACCACCCTTACCACAATAAAATGATATTATTTTTTTATAATATTTTAGATATAAGTAGAGGACTCATGTCCCGATGTGATGCATATTTTTTTGTATTTTTTTTCCAAGTAAATAATTAATTATGATTTTTTTATTACAACTTTTAAAAAATATAAAAACTCGTATGTCTAACCACCTTAACTTGGTCAAAACTTCATGAAATTAATTTTTTTTTTAATCCTATAGTATGTGAAGCATATAATGTGACGCATGTTTCAGATTCAAAAAATGTGATACCGTTTGAAAGCTATAGATTTATTTCAATCAACCTATTAATTAGGACTTTAGTCATAATTCAAATAGGAAATGAATAATAATTATTTATTAAATTCAAACTAAAGAATAATTTATATTGGTGGAAATCTGAGAATCTCCTTTAAAAACCCTTTTCGTTTCATCAATTTTGGGTTAAAAAAAAAGCATCAGCCACATGGGCCATCATATCACTTACATATCGCCACTTTTTGGCCCATCATGATCCTGCACATACCCATATATTTTTTTATATGTTTATGTGTAATTACTAATTTAAATATACCTATGGTTATATATGTATATTCATATATGCTAATATGGTTGAGCTTGTATGTATATTCCTAGGTTGTGCCAATACATTCAAGCTCAACAGTCCAATCAATTGCTAAATTAAAAAAGGCTAAAAAACAACAATAAAACCATTTGTACTAGATAGCCAACATAAAGAGGAAATTTGTGTGAAGCATCGTACAAAATACTCACAATAAAGAGTAACTACAACAAGAACACCTGTAGGTATGCTTGTTGACAATATTCCCTCGCAACCCCCATTGGGAATGGTACATGCCACTCCTTTTGCCTCACATTGCCTTCTTCGCCTAGGGTGCCAAATTGTGGATGGTGGTTTGGGCAGAAACATACCAATATCAGCATCACAAGAAATTTTCAATATAAAATCTCAGATCAATCCCCCTACTACATCAACACACCAAAAACACCTGAAAGAAATGTTCAATGATTGCTAGGTCTTTAAACAGTGAAATAGTTTCAGCACCACGTAGATGCACTATCGAATCTTGTTGTTTGTTAGATATGCAAAGAAAGCTACATTGGGATGCACACTTATATATCTAGTTCAAAAACCACATGTGCTAGATTTTATTCTAAAAAGGGCTCACACCGCTTCAGCCCTACTGTAATACCCCTTTGTTTTGCTTCTCGTTTCATGTTGTTTTATGCTTTGCTTGGGTTGCAGCTACTTTGATACTGGACACATTTTGTTATGATGTTATGATCGCTACTCTTGAATGACAACTATTATTCTGTGATGTGATTATCTGATTTTGTTTCACATGCTTTAATGGATTAATGATGTCAGTAGAATTATCATGAGATTATTTATGTGAGTATTGTTTATGACGTTAGTGTCAGTCTTTGATGAGTGTATTGGTGAAGAAGACAGGTTCGCATCACTCGCTTGCGAGCACCCTGCGAATCCGAGATTTCTTCTTCATGGTGTGAATTATATGTTGGATATATATGTTGTTTACTTGATTTCAGATTGCAGGTACATGACATCGACTCCACCTGATTTCATAGGTTTGAGCGTGTCGATCCAACGGTTAAGTTGAACGGGAGATAGTAGCTTGGTAACATGTGTTAGGTCTACACCCTAGCTTTAGTGTGTCGTTAGTCTTGATTATTGAGTCATGTTGTATCTTATTTGATGCTATGTAATATTTTGAAAAGTGCTTACTTATTAAATGGTTCTTTTAGAAAATTACATTGGTCGAAAGAGATGTTTATTTTTATATTGTAATAAAGTTATGCTTATTGGTTATATTTAAAATTATTATAGAAATTAAACTTAAATTATTTGAGTAATTAAATTTAAATCTCAAAGGATTAGATTTAATTACTAAATAATTGTAAGTAAATTAATTAAAATTAAATTATTTAATCAATTAAATTTAATCTCAAGAGATTAGATTTAGTTATTAAATAATAGAAAGTAAATTAATTAAAGTTAAATTATTTAATTAATTAAATTTAAATTATTTAATTAATTAAATTTAAATCTCAAGGGATTGGATTTAATTATTAAATAATTTCATAATAATTATGTAAGTATATTTGATTGATTAAATTAAATTAAATCAAAAGGGGATTTATAGGAAATTGAAATTTTCTTTAAAGTCAAAATTAGGGCCTTCCGAATGGGAAATGAAATTGTTATCTAAATTCAATTTTTGCATTGAATGTGAATTAGGGTTGCATTAGGTTATTTTGGAGTTATGAGGAAATGATGTTTTATAAGATTAGGGCAGAAAAGTTTGGGGATGCTTCTTCTTTCTTTTTTTACAGGCATGAAATTTTTGGAAAAAGTTTTGCACATGAAAGGATTTGGAAGTATTTTCTGTTGGTAAAATTAAATTGAAAGGAGAGAAATTATGTGAAGAAGGTGGAGCTATTGGATCAAAGCTAGCTGGAAATTCATTGCAGTGTTGAAGAAGAGTTGTGAGGATCTTAAAGGAAGCTCTGCATCAAGGATCTTGGCTATTTCCTGTGGCTTCAATTAACCAGGTTTTCTTTTATTCTATGATTTATTGTTCTTAGTTTAATGTATTTTCTAAATGATAGAAATTGCAAAATTGGTGATATACTTGAAACCCTAGGTTGAACTTCAACTTTTAGGATTCAGATTTGTATTTCAAAACACAAACCCTCTTTTGAAAATTTTGTTGAAAAGCTCTAGAACAATATTTTTTTTATTTTCTGTTGTTTAAATTACTGGAACATGAAAGAAAGGGTTTTAAGGAATTCAAAGTTAAATCTCTAAAATGAGGGAAGAGGTTTTGGAAATTTTGTTATCAGAATTTGTTTCTGGTTATTTTAGATTTTCTTCCCTATCCTTCTTGTAAATTTTATTGTGTAAATATATATATAACTATATATTACATGTATTATATTTTTGAATATATATACATACAAAATACATTTATAAATATATTTTGAGTTTTAATATCATTGGGGAAGTATTAAATTTATTTTTGGTTGTGATTTAAATCGCATGGCCGTGCATTTTCGCATAGGGGTTACCACGTTTTTTAATTAATTTTCGTGGGTTTTAATTTTTTCTTCAAAAAAATTTAAAATTTTATGCACAGTGAGCGGTGGCCATGACCCCACCATCCACTATCGGCCCTGGGGGTACACAGTACCCACTGGGCAGTGCGCCACCACTTGGGGGGACGCACTGTCCCATGGAACTGCAGCCTCCCCTTGTCACTGCAGTCGGCCGCTATACGTAGTATAGTCGGTGCAGGCCACAGTCTGCAGACTGCGTACCGCAGGCACCGGCGGTACCGTCCATCGGACGGGTACCGTCTGGGCCTACCTTGTTTTATTTTTATTTTTTTTATTTATTTATTTTTTTATATAATTTTCATTTTGTTTTTTTTTTTTTTTAAATTGTTTTTATATTATTTTGGTTTTTGATTTTTAATTTGTTTATTATGATTTTATTTTGATTTTCGATTTTTGTATATATGTATGCGAACTTCAATTCGTATTTTATTCTGGTTTCAATTAATTTCTTTTATATAGTATTTTCAGTGGGTGGAGATAACTATTGAATATATATATGTTAATATTATATGTGATATAATATTTAATATATATGTACTTATGTATTTATTAAATTGGAAAATTGTAGACCTTATCCCGATACAATTATATTAACATTCTGATATTCTTTTTAGAAATATAGAATTGTTTCAGCAATGTCTATTTAACCTTTTGGTTTGGGGATAGTTATGTATGAATAAAATAGATATATTTAATTATTTATTTTTTTTATGTCTTGCGTAAATATATTATGGTATGCAAAACAAGTAGACGGTAATCTAATTAGAAATAACTATGGTGCATGATTAGATAAAATTGTGAAAATTAATTATGTTAATGAAGATATTATTACGTGTAATGAAAGTTTTGAAAGATTGCATTCTAATTTCCATGAGAAGCATTAGATAGGAATATGGATTTAAGATATCCAAATTTAGTAATTTTCATTGCCAATGCATTATTATTTGTTTTCCCCTTGTTATTGGTTGTTTGGGAAGCAATTATTTGAAGTTTAATTGTAAAGTCTTCCAGTAGATGTGGGTCATTCCCTTGGGTAGTGTTACAAGTGTTTTAGTTTCCTCCTAGTATTGGAGTGGATTTCTATGTTGTTGTCTCCTAGGATAGGAGAGAGTATATTGGTTCAATTCTGTAACACTTGAGTAACCCTTGGAGTTAGACTGTGTAGTGTGTTATCCAATTAGAAGAGTGGCTTTTGATAAGGGTCGGAACCCAAAGAGGTAAATCGGGTAACCTTCAGAAGTGATTTTAACAACTGAGAACTAAAGTAAATGTACTTAGAGGATTAGGATGTAGTTCACATTAACCAAGATAAATTAACCTCACTCATAAACACAAGGGTTTGTTTAAACTTGGGGTGAGTGAGAAGGCCTAGAATGGCAAGATCAACTATCTTGTCCTTATGAGAGGTAGTTGAATCCGCTTGAGTGAGTATGAGTGTCGGGATTCGGTTGAAGCCACCAGGATTACCGGAGCCTATGAAGGATGCCCAGAGGATATCTCATGACAAACCTTGTGATGACACTCTGTCTAGGATATGTAAGACCACATTTCATGTGTGATTGATATAACCCTAGTTTGTTATATGTATCCTTGAATAGATGGTGAAATGTGATGTGAGAAATAAATAGTGTGGTTATGTGGAAATATTCTTGTATTTCACTTTGACGTTTTTGTTTCATTGTGATTGCCATGAGTGTTTTAGGCATGTACGTAAATCAGGAATACAATTGAAATGTTAAATTGAATTGTTGTAAGGTCAAATCTTGGGATATTTAACTAGTAAACAAATGTGATGTATGATTGTTTCTAATGATTGCATTGGTAATGTGCAGAAAGTTAGGGTACCAGAAGTCAGGTACCAGTACAAGAAGGGATAATTTATTTTTTGGGTTGTGAGGGTATTTATTTATGTCATGTGATCTATATAAGTTGGGGTTAAGGTTAGAATTCATTAACCAAGTTTGAATTTCGGATGGGTCCCTAAATGGGTCTTTAAAGAGGGGTGTTGGTCAATTTCCTTGCTTGGGATGCAAAAATAAACCCCCTAAGGTCTATACCATAATAGTAGGGGACAAATGGGCATATAATAATGCTCCAAGGACATGATTTGACCCCTAAAAAGTCTTCATTATAGAAAGTGACGAGTTTTGAGTAAAAGATGGGATGGAAGGATGGAAGGGTTGTCCAAGTGCATGTTCCTATTTAATAAGGAAAAGACCCTCATTTATGAAAGAAAGTACACCCCACACATCCCCATCCAAGAGTTGCAAGTGGAAACTTCTATATATTTGGAAGGAGAAGAATGAGTGGGGTGTTACCCACTTCTCCCCTCGGAGAACTTCAATGGATATGGTAGAAAGAATGAGAAGAGGAGATAAGTCCACATCCTTGGGAAGATAGTGATCAAGATGGCTTGGCTTGAAGAGGAAGGTTGGATAAAGAGTTCAATCCTTTCACCTCAAAGAAACGAGATAAGTTCTCCTATTTCCATTTACCTTTGTTTATTTGTTGTAAGAAGGTGTCATAGTGTATGTATTATGGTTGAAGGTAGAAAATAGAGAACCTAGACGCATGAAAAGGGTGCTATGTTAATTTTATCTCTTTGTAAAAATGATAAAAGAAAAAAAAAACGCCATTCATCACCATGGAGCTTAAAGAATTCCTTGCTCGGGGGTATGGCTAGAGCCCATGCAGCTCCATGATGCCATTACGGTAGGGTGGAGAGCAAGACCTTGTTCATGAGTTTGAAATTCATTGATTTCTCAAATATTGTGGTAATATTGTAAGTCAAAAAGATGGGTTTCATATTTTTCAATGGGAAAATGAAGAGAGCAAGCCTTACTCTATTATGTGTTAGTATTAGATTTTAAAATGTAAGAATGGGAAGAGAAAGGTTTAGTTCATGGGAATGTAAGTTATTAGTTTTCTAAATATCATTTGTAATAGAGCAAGTTCTTAACAATTAGCATGCATGTGATATGAATACTTAGAGAAATAAAATGTATGAGTTCATTTGTTGTCTTCTCTTGAAATCTTGTTGAAAAATGAAAAGAATTTGGTATTTATTTATAAAGAAAAACAAGTGATTTGAGGTTTATAATTTAAAGAAAAATTATGTAATGTGCTCTTGATAACAAAGATGTAATGGGTTAATATTAATAAAAAAAATATTTCTTAATAATGATTTTACAAGTTGTAAAGAGGAATCAAGTAGAATTATTTGATTATAGAGGGCATGTAGCTTAAAAGTTAAGAAAAGAAGAGTCTGAATCTTAAAAGACCCTGATATTTGTTTTGAAAAAAAATATATATATATATATAATTTATATTTTCAAGACTAACAAAATTAACTACCACAATTTATTTGTAAGAAAAATAAATAAATAAAATAATTGAAATAAAATCAATTAAAAATAATAAAAAACTGAAAATGATGTGAGGGCACGGTTGCCCCAGGCCACAGTCGAAGCTGTGGAAGGGGTGGGCCGCCCCAGGCACATCCCCTCTGGGAGGATATGTATATTCCAACCTTTACCAGCATTCCCCATGCCTGTGCTCAAATGGAGCTTTTAAAGAGGGTCTGAGCATCCATCAAAGCGTAACTGTTAATGGATTCTTTTTTTTGAAAAAAAAAATGTAGTTGCAAGTGCCTCTTCCGATCACCACAGCCATCACGAATACTGATGAAAAAAAAAAAATGCAATGGATAGTATTTATGCGCAAACCATCCATTTTTATTGCTCCATACACCAAAAATAAAAAGGGAAACAAAAATATAGATACAGATACAAGAAAATGAAAACGAAATAATTTAATTAACTACTAAATCACTAGATTCATAAAATTAGTCTGTACAGTTCAATGTGCCATATGATGACCGGCAGGTATGCATATGCTTTTGTGTTTAAATTAAAAAGTCTTACAGAGTAGAAAAATAAAATAAATCTTTAATACAACTTAACTAAGAAGTGAATGCAGGATAGGGGTTGCTGGTGAATCCGAACATTGCAGTGGCTCCTTTTCGCACTAAAATGCCAATGATCTCGTACACGTCTTTGGAAGATAATATGAGGTAAAATGAAACCAACAGTGCCTTCTCTTCCCCATCATATCCTCTGAGACCTGTAAAGTGAAACAAAAGAAAAAGATATAAAAACAAATTATGGAAGAAACACTCTCTGTGTGAAGCGGTGGAAAATCCGAGTGCCTTGAGTAAGTTTGGATGAGTTAACCCACAAACTCTAGTTAAAAAGGTACGTTATTTAATTCAGCAACAACTCTGCCCTTTCAATCATAGACGTGAATGCTGGCACGTTTGCATTTATTATCTTTCTGCCAGTAATAAATGAATGTGGGAAATTACGTGCCCTTATGTCAAAAAAAAAGATATAATAAAATGACGTGCCTTTATGTCAAAAAAAAAAGATATAATAAAATGATAACCCTCGAGAGAAGTCAGGGCAGTAAGTTAATATAATTCCTTAGGTTAGGTGTGCTGTCAGCTGCATATTGATGCAATATTTTTATTAAAATAATATTTAAGTGTTGGTGAAGCAATGATATTATTATTATTTTTGCTTGCTGGCTAGACAATTATTAAATGTGAGAATACTGTGGCCTATAATAATAAATTAATGATAATTTAATACTTAATCATAATAACATTATTATGTTGGTTTTAAAAAAAAGGGGGCATTAAACCAATTAAATGACGATTTCTTTTGGCTATGATAATATCACTCCTCACAGTTAATCTTGTTACTTGTTGCCACCTCATGAAGGTTATAAAAAAATAATAATAATACTAACATGCTTTTACTATATGAACCCCATATTACTAAAGTTTAACCTTTTACCAAGCAAAATTTCTGCTATTGTTACTTTTGTTTATTTTATCTTTTCATGCATAGGAAAATATTATGGACAATAAAACCATGGCAATTATATTACTGTTGTTCTTATTATGATTAAAAAAAAATATTATCACTATTGAATATTGGAGTTTAAAATATTAATATTATTATTTGTGTAATGGTGAGCATATTAATTATGTCAGTTCAAGATTTAATATTAGAATTATTAATTAACTTGAATGAGGATTATAATAGCATATAAATGTTGATCTAATAGAAATAACATCTAGACTATTAGGCTATTAAAGTTCAAACATCTTAGAAGTAGTAATAATATTACTAGAAAATGAAAAGAAAATAATGTATAATATATTAACTTTAGTGGGTGATTTAATATGTCAATTATTATGTTATTATGTTAATTAAATAAAAGTAAACTTAAAGTAACTGCTATCAAGGTTTAAATATGAGTAATTATTGTTTTGGTGAGTGTGTTAATTAATAATATTACTATTAATATTGTACCCTATTATTATTATTATTACCCATGTCCAAATATGGAGTAAATAGAAATATTATTGTAATGGGAGAACAAATCAAATTATCAATGTTAATGGAATTTATAAAAGTGTTAAATTTACCCACTATGTAAATAATTAACAAGAGTGAATTAACATTGGAGTAGTGGTTTCAATGGAATTTATAAAAAGTATTAAATTTACCCATTATGGTAAATTTGAAAATTTGAAATGTAATTTATTATAATGATAGAACTATGAGGATAACCGTAATAATCTAGTAAAATAAATATTAGATAGTATTAAGCATAATTACACATAGTAAAATAATATTTGGCAAGCAATATTATCAATCACTTTACACATATTAATATTATTTGAGGATGATTACTATTAATTTTAAGATTAATATTATTTAAATGAAAGTACTATTGTCATGTGTAAATTTAGATTGACTATGACACAATATTATTACCCTTAAGAAATATTTAATAATAATAATGTGATGCAGTGGGTGCAATGATATGTTTTCATCTCCTAAAGACTTAAGTATGAGTAAATATATAAAAAAATGATGATAATTATATTACTATATAAAGGATTGATGAAATAATAATGCCTTTATTATTGAAGAAAAATTGTTGGTATTATCAATAAAGATAATAATACTATTATCAATAGACAAATGGTGAAGAAAATGTGTAAGTGAGGCTTAAGTAATAATATCGTATCATTTAGTCTTTGAGGTAATGATAATATTATTGAAGATTCAATTGTGGGTTTATTAATGTCAATTTTATTGAGGATTAATGACCAATAATAATATTGCTATTAGTGTTGAAAATGTCGTTCAATAATAACTTTATCTTGGGCTTATTGATTTAATAATAATGATGTCTCCCTTTAAGACTTCAACTATATTGGATTATGGGGTTATTATAAAATAATAATAATAATATGATTACAATTTAATTCAAATCAAGTAAGAATGTTATTATCTTGGGTGATTTATAATTAATAAATTGCATAGATAATCATTGCACTTAATTTAGAAGTGACTTCATGTAGGTGTGCGACCCATGCTCATGTTACTCTTACATCTCAAGCCCTTAGAGTGTTAACTAGCTTAACTATTGTACAAAAACAAAATTATTGAGTTTTGTTTTTTTTTCTAGTGAAAAAATTATGGGCATGACAGGATAACACTGTGTTATGTTATGCGTATGGTTTCTTTAGCACACTTGATTATAATATGTCCGGAAGCAATGTAACCATGATTAGTGTTAGACTTATATTGTGCATATATGTGCTTGAGTCAGTTGTATCAGTATGAGTCTGCCTTTGGTTTGAGGTAGTAGGTTTCTCGTCCATGTTACTTTGTTACTATCTCCTAGCATGGGGGGTGGGCCTTCGGGTACCACTAGGTTGGGTGGAACATGCACCAAAACCGTTGGGTCCCCCTGGATCTTTAGCACTTGTTGGCGAGACATCCAGATGGACAGCTCGCAAATCTTGCTATTATTTCTTGTACTTTGTATTTCAAATTGTATTGATATTGTTTTACCCCTCTTGTGTTATGAGGTGGATCTTGTAATTATCATACTTATGTATTTTGACTCATTCTGGGAATGAGGATTGTAATCTGGAAATAGTTTATGTAATAGATTTATGTAATGGATGCTTTATTCATATCTTGTATCTTCTTATGTTAGTTGAATGTTATTACTTGAGTTATTTAATTGCAATGTAATTTAGATGATGTATGTTAATGGGGATTTAATTAATCTCAGTTATGTAACCCTAGGGGATGTTGTCAATTATAGTTGAACATGCGGGTTTAATTCACTTCTTTTAAAAAAAAAAATTATTACGCTTGTTTAGTGAATTGAAAACTTCCTCTAGGGTTGCGTGGCGGGGCATTACACCTACAAATGGCATGGACCCAGGCCCACAACCATATTTTCTATAAAAACTAATACAAGTTGAAGAAATTCTTATTGCTAGGGCGGCTCCAGTTTTACAAGTGTCCCACACTAGAGGATAGAAGTTTAAATACAGTGGTCACATGATAAGCTTCCCTCAAGATATCTCGAGCATTACAAAACTTTTTCCACGTTGACTACAAGACCTTGAGGTTGTGATCATACGACAGACCACCATTGAAGGTGGAAATTACGACTGTTATGTTAATAAACATCATGTCATGGATGTATTGAAATATAAAATTCAATAAGATAAATACTACAATGATGTTGAGATTGATATTGAGGCTCTTAATATGTTACCTGATGTTGTTGTTGATGTCTCTAATTTCTTGTATTTACAATAGAGAAAGTTTTTGATGAAGAGTTGATGCCATCAACCCGTTCAAAAAATGATGCTCAACATGAAAATGGCTCTTCAACCTTTTCATCATTTATCCCTTCCTTGCCAAATGCTACACGAGAGCTCCACATAATCAAACAGGTATTACAAATTGGAAAAAAAATGAGAAAAATATCTTGTGTTGGCCTAAAATTAGCTCTTCTCATGTTAATGAATACAACACTGAAGGTTTATTTGCAATGGCTTTCCCAACATTGTTCCCCACCGGAGCGACACTTCCCCTTCAACCAAGAAATCTTCAAATTCACTTGCATGATTATGCCCTCCACTTAATGAGATATTTTTAGCATAGATTTGGCAAACATGTCAGGTTTAGGTATTTCCTCTACAACTTGATAATGAGACATCATAGTCAACAAACTATTTCTATCTTTTTCAAAGCGGGTCTACAAGACAAAATCCTAAAGTCGTTACCTGCATTGTGTGAATGGCTTCAAGTTGCTCCTAATGACCAGATAACAGAGTATCTAATGCATTATGGTGCATTGTTGCATGGGACTCGGTATTTTTTGAACTCTTGTTGGGCCCAACTATCTATAATGATTGAACAACTTGGGATACCTACCCTTTTTTTCACTTTGAGTTGTGCAGACACAAAATGAGTTGATCTACATAATGTTTTCTCTTATGTGGCTCATTTGGTGATGGAGCCTTCAACAAAGACACTGATAAATAGTGTTATTCAAAATCCACATATAAAATCTTTATATCTGCATCATCGATTCTCATTTTTTTGTGAAGAGGTGATTGAAAAGATTTTGCACACAAAAGATTATTGATATAGGTATGAATGGAAGCATCATGGATCTACACAAGTGCATGGTTTTTTATGGCTTTCAGAAGCCCTAAATATGGACACTCTTGATTTTTCCAACCACCATGATGTTACCATGGCAAGGAACTTTTTTGATAGATACATTCTAGCTTGGAATCCTTGTTACCCTACACAAAGATTGCTCAAAATGTATCATTGTTCTGAAGAAAAACTGTGCTTACTTTCTAGAAGCCAAATTATTTCTAGTGATCTAGTCATATATTATGAAGATTTGCTAAATACAATTCAAAGGCACACAAAATTCTCTTAATATACTTGTTTAAGGAAAAAAGGAGACCAATTACAATGTTGATATAAAGCACCTTGGGAGCAAAAACTTACCTCTACATTGACATCTGATGTTGAGTCTAACAAATGCTACAAACCAACAAGAAATGATGATCACCTAAATATTCATAGCCCGCCCATGCTTGCAATTTTGTGTGCCAATGTTGACTACTAGCCAGTTGTTTCTAGGAAAATTGTATTGAATTATATCTCCAAATATGTAGCTAAATTTGAGAAGAAATTAGAAAATTTCCTTGATATGCTGAAAAAACTTGCAAATACAAATATAGTTGAGGATAGAGCATTGCTTGCATATAAAAAATTCATGATGAACATTCTTGTGGAGTATGACATCTTTGCACAAGAGGTGTGCCATATGTTACAAAAACTATCCCTTGTCAGTTCAAGTCGATAATATGTTTGTTTAAATGTTAGAAAAAGGAATGGTTTTGTATAAATAAATATGATGTTGATGAAGGCCTACCAGAAAATTATATTCATTACTATATGCAAATGCCTCCAGAGTTGGGTTGTGTATCCCTGATTGACTCGGTCCGCTTATATACACATTCAGAGTAGCGCAAAAAGGAGAAATAGAAATTGAAACCCTTGAAGATATAGAAATATTTGAGACATTTTTTTGGACAAAACTTATGTTATACAAACCTTTCTAAAACATACAAACAGATATAGGTCTTTCCAAACAAGACATAATACAAAATTGGAAAGTTCTTAAAATAGCTAGTTATCATCCTTGGCATGTTAATAGAATTCCATCTACATCCACAATTGAAGAACAACATGGCAGTGATAGTGATGATTTGAACCATCAACCTTCTATGGATGAATATGAATGGGAAGTTTTATCTCTGCTTGTAATACCCCTCCGTTTTGTTTCTTGTTCGGTTTGTTTTATGCTATGTTTGGTTGCAGTTTCTTTGATACTAGATATATTTTGTTATGATGTTTTGATCGCTACTATTGAGCGACAACTATTACTGTGGGAAGTAGTTATCTAATTATTGTTTCACATGCATTATGGATTAATGATGTTGTAGAGTTAACATGAGATATTATTATGAGATTATTAGAATTATGATGGAAGTGTCAATTTTGATGAGTGTATGGGTGAAGAGGATGAGTTCGCATCACTCACTTGCGAGCGCCCTGCAAATCTGTAATTCCTTCTTCACGATGTGTATTATATGTTGGATATATTGTATGATGTTGTTTACTTGGTTGCAAGATTGCAGGTACATGACACCAACTCCACTTGGTTTCACAGGTTTGAGCGTGTCGATCCAACGGTTAAGTTGAACGGAAGATAGTAGCTAGGTAACATGTGTCAAGTTTACACCCTAGCCTTAGTGTGTCATCAGTTGTGTGTGTCGAGTCATTGTCTGTCTTGCTTTGATGTTATTTAATTCTGAAGAATTCTTGATTTGGAAATAGATATTTAAAATAATTGCATTTAAATCATGTTGATGGTTATTTAATTTAAATAATGCAATGTGGATAAAAGTTTATATTTAAATTAATTAATTATATTTAGTTTATTTAATTAATTAAATTTGATCCAAGGGGGTTGAATTTAGTTATTAAATAATTAAATTAATTAATTAAACATGATGCAAGAGAATGAAAGGAAATAAAAGAATTAAAATTAAATTTGGAATTTAATTTCAACGTGTGGGAATTAAATTGGAAATTATAATTAAATGTTTATTCGAGAAATTAGTTGCAACTTTGGAAATTAATTTATTATTTGAAATTGCATTTTAAATTGAAATTAAAATTAATATCTAATTTGCATGTAATGTGAATTAGGATTGTAAAAATTGAAATTGAAATTAATATCTAATTTGCATATAATGTGAATTAAGGTTGTAAAAATTGAAATTAAAATATCTAATTTGCATGTAATGTGAATTAGGGTTGTATTAGGTATTTTTGATTTATAAGGAATACGTGTTTTATTTTTAGGGCAAAAAAAGTCTTTAGGAAAATTCATTTTTACAGTAGAGAAGAAATTTTAAAAAAATTTGCACAAAAAAGGGTTTGAAGAAAGTTTTGATTGTAGAATTGATTGACGGAAAGATTGTTTGCATTTGTTGGGTTTTGGATTGGATTCATTGGAACATTGAAAAAAATTCAAGAAATTTTTGGAGGAGGTTTGCATCAGAAATTCATCTCTTCCTGTAGTTTCTTGTACCAGGTTTTTCTCTTTGTATTTTATTGTTCTTGATTGTTTTTTTTTAAATAGTAGTGTCTAAAGATTTGTTTGTTAAATCTGTTTTAGAAAACAAATTTGATATTAGAAGAAAAAAATTAAATAAATTTACAGCCTTTGCTTGTGAAAATTCTTGAGTGAAAATTGTGAAAACCTCAGTTGAATTTAAACTATTCGGGGAAATCGATTATGTTGTTATTGAAATCAAACATAGAGATTGAACAATGCATTTAGAATGTTTTAGAAAATGAAACCCTCTGTTTATTATTAAAAATCGGATTTTAAAATCTGCAAAATAGTTATATTTTTTCATAGTAAAATGGTCTGGTTGTGTCGCCTATAACTTCATTTACACAAACTGGGTTGTCAAGAAATTTAAAGGGTTTTTTCATTTTGAAAATTTCTTATCCTTATTAAAAAATTGAAAATACCCAGATCATAGTTTTTTAGTTATGCTTAAAATATGAGACTGTTGTTAAGTTATTTTCCCATGGCTGCTTTGAAAATAAAATAATAATAAATTGATATCTATAAATATTAATATTTTATGTATTGTTATTATAATATTAAAATATTATTTAATAATATTTTATATTATAATTTATAATATTAAAATATTATATTTATTTGTATTACTTTAAATAAAATTTGTATATTAGATTAGTGGAATTAAAATTATAAACGTATGGGGAAATTATTGTTTATTTTAAAATGACATGTTAAAGTTTAATTGAAGGAGTTAAAATATTTGATTTAAAGAATGCATAATTTAAAATTTAATTGTGGAATTTAAATTCATGTGTAAAAGGTCCAATTATTAATTTGATTTAATTGGAAAAATATATTTATATTTTGAAAAATTAATGATAAGGAATATTTTATTTTGAATTAAACAATTTGATATTTTGTAAAGAATAGAAAATATGTTAATGATTAAATATATTTAAATATATTAATTTATATTTAGTATATATATATTGAAAGTATATATTCATTTGAGAGAATAAATAATATTTTATCTTATTTTATTCTATTGTTTGCAAATTGGGTATTATTAGTGTTCTAAAAGAAATGATTAGTATGTGTAGAAAATGTATAGAGAAAGATATTTTTTTAATAGAAGTAATTACTTGATTTAAAATAAAATATTTATTTTGTTAATATGATTGAAGAAAATATATTGAGATATATAAATATATCCATGAATATTTTCAATCAGTATTTACCTTGTTTTATTTAAGTGTGTGTAATTTAGCTTTGCATGAAGAATTTAAAAAATAAGTTTTGAATGTATGGTCAAAATTGATAAGGAAAAAGATATTTAAATATATTGAAAAATTATAGAAATATTTATATTTAAATGTTTGTTTTAATCAATGAGATTTAATTAAAAACAATGTGAATGCGTGGTCGAATAAATAAGCCAAAAAATATTTTTATACATTGATGAAATTGCATGTTTTTAAATGGATAGTTGAAGAGACATAGACTCCGGATAGAAAATTGAAAAGATTGTTTGCAATAGTGTTAGGTTGCATTAGAAGTAAATTTAGGAACTAACTATATTGAAAAAGGCAAATAGTTATTATGTTTTATTTAGTTCCATAGAGTAATCTAGTCATTGTGAATGGAATATTAAAGAATATATGTAATTAAATTTATTAATATATATATTTGGTGTCTATATAATATGGAACATATATATATTAAGTGTAAAATTCATTATCGTGTTTTATTTTAATTAGATGCATGCAATATATTATTGAATAGAGATTTAAAAATGGATTGATTAGTGTATATGGAAAATGGATAGAGAAACAATATGTTATTATATTAAAGTGATTGAATGTTTTAAATAGAAAATTGAATGAGACGTAAGATTTGGTTAGGAAATGGAAAGAGTTTACTTGCATGGATTTGTGTCGATTTAAAAGTAAATTAAGAAATTGTTTTATTGATGAGGCAATCAATTATGTTATTTATTAATTTCTATATTAATTGAATCATTGTGATTGGATTATGAAAGAAATATGGATTTAGTATATCCAAAAGTAGTATCTTCCTCATGATTATCTTAAAGGATTTAATTCTCTATATTCAGTAAATGGAAGTAAGTTTAATTGTTTTAGATTTCCAATAATGAAAGGGGAAATAAGGCTTATGATTATTTTAGATGATTTAGTTATCATGTCTTTGACTTTGTCAACACTACCTATTGAATGAGTATGGATTTAGGAAATCCAAATATTAGATTTGATTAATGACTTGAATGTTTTTGTTGCTATGTCATCAAGTTGCATTGTTGGTTTTGGGATTTAGTGTTAGTCCTAAATTATAAGTCTTCCAGAAGAACCTAGAAGATAAGGGTTATTGAATCTTTATGCCATCCAATTGTTTTCCCTTGAGTAGTGCATGGCGTCTTTTCAGTTTTACCCATGAATGGGGATGTTTTGTACCTCCTGTGAAAGGAGTGGACTATGTGTTGTTGCCTCCAAGATGTTTGGAGTGAGTTGTTTTAATTGTTTCCTCCTTGTGTTGGAGTGGTTATGATGCCTTGTTGGTATGCACTTGTGTTTCCCTTAGTGGATTATTTGGGTGTGCGTTGTCGAATAAAAGAGTGGCTTTTGTTAGGGGCCGAAGCCCAAAGTGGTAAACCGGGTAACCTTCAAAAGTGAGTTAATAAAGTGATAATTAAATGAATGTACTTAGATGATTATGATGCATTCACATTAATCAAGATAATTTAATCCTCACTCATAGACATAAGGGCTCGTTTAGACTTGAGATGAGTGAGAAGGCATGGAATGGCAAGATCAACTATCTTGTTCTTGTGAGAGATAGTTGATTCCACATGAGTGAGTATGAGTGTCGGGATTCGGTTGAGGCCATCAAGATTACTTGTGTTGGAGCCTATGAAGAATGCCTAGAGGAGATCCCATGACAAACCTTGCGATGACACTCTATTTAGGACAACTGTTGTTAATTGTTTTATGTGTATGGTTCTCTGAACATACTTGATTTATTTTATGTCTGGAAGCAATGTGACCTAGGTCAGTGATGTTTGATTTGTACTTGTGTTGTACTTGAGTTGAACTGGATTTGTACTTATTGATGGAATTTATTTGGTTATGTCAGTTTGAATCGGTATGAGTTTGTCTTTAGTTAGTGGATTGTAGATCTTTGTCCATGTTACTTTGTTACTATCTCTTAGCATGGGGGGTGGGCCTTCGGATACCACATTGGTAGGGTGGAACATACACCAAAACCATTGGGTCCCCATCTATCTTCACTACTTGGTGGCGAGACAGACAGATGGACAGCTCGCGGTCCTTGTTGTTATTTTTGCATTGTAATATTTTAACTTGTATAAGTTATTTTATCCCTCTTATGTTTATGAAGTGAAATTATGTAATTGTAACCTTATGTACTACAGTCTCATTCTGGGAATGAGTGATGCAACTATTGGTTTAAGATAATGTTTATGAGATTGTATCTTGGTTGATTATCTTATTATGTTATGTGGTATTCTTATGATGTATGATGTTTATTTCATAAAGGTTATAATGTTATGGTTATATGTAATATGTATGTGTGGGTTTAAGTAATCCTAACCTTATAGCCTTAGAGGTTGTTGTTAATTAGTAAGTGAATGTGTATGTTAAATGCACTTTATAAAAAAAAATAGTTTGCTTAGGTCATTAATTGCAACTTCCTTTAAGGTTACTTGGCGGGGCATTACACATGGTATCAGAGTCTAGGTTTAAACACTGGGTTCTCTAGGTGCAATTGTACCCACTATGTTGTTCTTGTGAATTGTTAGTAGAGTGTTAAGTAATCACGTGTTCATGGTTTTTACTTTAGCATGTTATACTCTGTGAAAGAGAGTAGCGTGTTAGTAACCTAATATAAGGTTATGGTTGGAAAATGATGATACGTATTTCGTGGGTTATGAAATTGGATGTTCCTATGGGATTATGTATGTAGTTGTTTTCCCTTGTAAATGTAAGAAACCTGTGACTGTATCTAGTCTAAATATTGTGGAAACCCATACTTGCTTGTGTGTCCATGTGATGGTGGTACTTGGTACCCATCCATGGGGAAAAGCCACGTTTGGGTGTGGATTTTACCATACCATTATGTGTGTTTTCATATTTGTTACCTGATTGAGGACCAACCCAGGTGTGGTTGAAACCTATATATAGGAGTAACCAAAAGTAGCTCCTTTTCTTTTGGTTCATTAGATCCTCAATCCATGAAGGGATAGTAGTAGTCACAAGTTTTCTTGGGTGGAGTGTGTAGCATACGCATATTGTGGCGTAGAGCATCTTAGCTCAACCAATCCCGAGGAAACATACCCTCTACTTTCCCTTATGTTGGATCAGGATACTTGATCTATATGTGTTAGCCTTATTCCTCAGATTCGAATATAGCAGCATGGTTGTTAGTTATGTCTAGACGTCTGTAGAGGCGATGACCTGGTAGAGTGATGATGTCTTCTTTAGTCATGGATACACTCTAGTCATGTGGATAGCGTGCCCATTCCGCATCACATGAGGGTATTTATCATTCTTGTTGGATGTTGTTTCCTTCTTCCTCGTTTTGTGGCTAGTATCTAGTCACATAGTTGTTGTGTAGTGGAATTTAAAGATTGCGAACTTTCTTCCGGTTATTGATGATTCTTTTCAGTTGATTGTGAGGGTTGACACTTTGTTTATATTTGATTGTGAAGGTTTAGCCACAATTTGTGATCTTATTTTCTTATAACCCTAGTGGTTATGAATTTGATTCAGTGTTGAAATTATGTGTATTTATTTCTTTATTGTTGAAATGGAACTTTAATTTGATCTTCTTTATGAACTTGGTGGCTAAGCTAGTTATCTTTGTTGTTTTCAATGTCGGCTATGTGTTGTATTGTGATTCCTCTCCAAGGTTGTTTGAGGAAAACTTGGTGAGTGTGTACGAGGAAGTAGATGCAGGAAACGTTGAGAATGTGGGTATGTGAGGTTAGACGCAGCTAGAACCCACTAATCACCTTTGTGGGATGACTATCTCTTGGAAGCTGATCACCTTACACAATAAGAGACAGGTCATTGTGGTCTTGTTTGGATGGTCTCACTTTATGTATGACCTAACACTATCAAGCCACTGGTTTGATGTTAGATTCAGTTGAGATGGTTTATGTTCCTGATTCATGGATTCTTCTATCATGGATTTGGTATGCTGCTTTCTGGTGTTTAGGTGGACCCTTCTGTAGGCTGGTGATTGTTGTTGGTGTTGTGTATTGGTACATATGTGTATTATTTATGATAATCCATAGTTATGTGTTTGTGGAGAATTGGTTGGTGGTTGTTTCACCATGTTCTCTTGGTTGGATTTATAGTGTTCGTGGCTGCGTTGTTTATGGTACAGGTTGTCGTTGTTTATGTGTTGAGGTATGGAGTGGTTTAGTTTGAAACCCTTGGTTACGTATGATTGTATGGAGTTTGCACTATGAGTTTTTTTGCAAGCTTCCAGGAGTAAGCCTAATCTTTGGGGGGGAGAATGTAATACCCCTCCGTTTTGTTTCTTGTTCGGTTTGTATTATGCTATGTTTGGTTGCAGTTTCTTTGATACTAGATATATTTTGTTATGATGTTTTGATCGTTACTATTGAGCGACAACTATTATTGTGGGAAGTAGTTATTTGATTATTGTTTCACATGCATTATAGATTAATGATATTGTAGAGTTAACATTAGATATTATTATGAGATCATTAGAATTATGATGGAAATGTCAGTTTTGATGAGTGTATGGGTGAAGAGAACAAGTTCGCATCACTCGCTTGCGAGCGCCCTGCGAATCCGTAATTCCTTCTTCACGGTGTGTATTATATGCTAGATATATTGTATGATGTTGTTTACTTGGTTGCAAGATTGCAGGTACATGACACCAACTCCACCTGGTTTCACAGGTTTGAGCATGTTGATCCAACGATTAAGTTGAACGGGAGATAGTAGCTAGGTAACATGTGTCAAATTTACACCCTAGCCTTAGTGTGTCGTCAGTTGTGTGTGTCGAGTCATTGTCTGTCTTGCTTTGATGTTATTTAATTCTGAAGTATTCTTGATTTGGAAATAGATATTTAAAATAATTGCATTTAAATCATGTTGATGGTATATTTAAATAATGTAATGTGGATAAAAGTTTATATTTAAATTAATTAATTATATTTAGTTTATTTAATTAATTAAATTTGATCCAAGGGGTTGAATTTAGTTATTAAATAATTAAATTAATTAATTTAATGTGATGCAAGAGAATAAAAGGAAATAAAAGAATTAAAATTAAATTTGGAATTTAATTTCAATGTGTGGGAATTAAATTGGAAATTGTAATTAAAGGTTTATTTGAGAAATTAGTTGCAACTTTGAAAATTAATTTATTATTTGAAATTGCATTTTAAATTGAAATTGAAATTAATATCTAATTTGCATGTAATGTGAATTAGGATTGTAAAAATTGAAATTGAAATTAATATCTAATTTGCATGTAATGTGAATTAAGGTTGTAAAAATTGAAATTGAAATTGAAATTGAAATATCTAATTTGCATGTAATGTGAATTAGGGTTGTATTAGGTATTTTTGATTTATAAGGAATACGTGTTTTATTTTTAGGGTAGAAAAAGTTTTTAGGAAAATTCATTTTTACAGCAGAGAAGAAATTTTGGAAAAATTTGCACAAATAAAGGTTTGAAGAAAGTTTTGATTGTAGAATTGATTGAAGGAAAGATTGTTTGTATTTGTTGGGTTTTGGATTGGATTCATTGGAACATTAAAGAAAATTCAGGAAATTTTTGGAGGAGGTTTGCATCAGAAATTCATCTTTTCTTGTAGCTTCTTGTACCAGGTTTTCCTCATTGTATTTTATTGTTCTTGATTGTTTTTTTTAAATAGTAGTGTTTAAAGATTTGTTTGTTAAATCTGTTTTAGAAAACAAATTTGATATTAGAAGAAAAGAATTAAATAAATTTATAGCATTTGCTTGTGAAAATTCTTGAGTGAAAATTGTGAAAACCTCAGTTGAATTTAAATTATTTGAAGAAATCGATTATGTTGTTATTGAAATCAAATATAGAGATTGAACAATGCATTTAGAATGTTTTAGAAAATGAAACCCTCTATTTATTATTAAAAATCGGATTTTAAAATCTGCAAAATAGTTATATTTTTTCATGATAAAATGGTCTGGTTGCGTCGCCTATAACTTCACTTACACAAACTGGGTTCTCAGGAAATTTAAAGGGTTTTTGTATTTTGAAAATTTCTTATCTTTGTCAAAAAATCGAAAATACCCAGATCGTAGTTTTTTAGTTATGCTTAAAACATAAGACTGTTGTTAAGTTATTTTCCCATGGCTGCTTTGAAAATAAAATAATAATAAATTGATATTTATAAATATTAATATTTTATGTATTGTTATTATAATACTAAAATATTATTTAATAATATTTTATATTATAATTTATAATATTAAAATATTATATTTATTTGTATTACTTTAAATAAAATTTGTATATTAGATTAGTGGAATTAAAATTATAAACGTATGAGAAAATTATTGTTTATTTTAAAATGGCATGTTAAAGTTTAATTGAAGGAGTTAAATATTTGATTTAAAGAATACATAATTTAAAATTTAATTGTGGAATTTAAATTCATGTGTAAAAAGTCCAATTATTAATTTGATTTAATTGGAAAAATATATTTATATTTTAAAAAATTAATGATAAGGAATATTTTATTTTGAATTAAACAATTTGATATTTTGTAAAGAATAGAAAATATGTTAATGATTAAATATATTTAAATATATTAATTTATATTTAGTATATATATATTGAAAGTATATATTCATTTGAGAGAATAAATAATATTTTATCTTATTTTATTCTATTGTTTGCAAATTGGGTATTATTAGTGTTCTAAAAGAAATGATTAGTATGTGTAGAAAATGTATAGAGAAAGATATTTTTTTAATAGAAGTAATTACTTGATTTAAAATAAAATATTTATTTTGTTAATATGATTGAAGAAAATATATTGAGATATATAAATATATCCATGAATATTTTCAATCAGTATTTACCTTGTTTTATTTAAGTGCGTGTAATTTAGCTTTGCATGAAGAATTTAAAAAATAAGTTTTGAATGTATGGTCAAAATTGATAAGGAAAAAGATATTTAAATATATTGAAAAATTATAGAAATATTTATATTTAAATGTTTGTTTTAATCAATGAGATTTAATTAAAAACAATGTGAATGCGTGGTCGAATAAATAAGCCAAAAAATATTTTTATACATTGATGAAATTGCATGTTTTTAAATGGATAGTTGAAGAGACATAGACTCCGGATAGAAAATTGAAAAGATTGTTTGCAATAGTGTTAGGTTGCATTAGAAGTAAATTTAGGAACTAACTATATTGAAAAAGGCAAATAGTTATTATGTTTTATTTAGTTCCATAGAGTAATCTAGTCATTGTGAATGGAATATTAAAGAATATATGTAATTAAATTTATTAACATATATATTTGGTGTCTATATAATATGGAACATATATATATATATTAATTGTAAAATTCATTATCGTATTTTATTTTAATGAGATGCATGCAATATATTATTGAATAGAGATTTAAAAATGGATTGATTAGTGTATATGAAAAATGGATAGAGAAACAATATGTTATTATATTAAAGTGATTGAATGTTTTAAATAGAAAATTGAATGAGACGTAAGATTTGGTTAGGAAATGGAAAGAGTTTACTTGCATGGATTTATGTCGATTTAAAAATAAATTAAGAAATTGTTTTATTGATGAGACAATCAATTATGTTATTTATTAATTTCTATATTAATTGAATCATTGTGATAGGATTATGAAAGAAATATGGATTTAGTATATCCAAAAGTAGTATCTTCCTCATGATTATCTTAAAGGATTTAATTCTCTGTATTCTGTAAATGGAAGTAAGTTTAATTGTTTTAAATTTCCAATAATGAATGTGAAAATAAGGGTTATGATTATTTTAGATGATCTAGTTATCGTGTCTTTGACTTTGTCAACACCACCTATTGAATGAGTATGGATTTAGGAAATCCAAATATTAGATTTGATTAATGACTTGAATGTTTTTGTTGCTATGTCATCAAGTTGCATTGTTGGTTTTGGGATTTAATGTTAGTCCTAAATTATAAGTCTTCCAGAAGAACCTAGAAGATAAGGGTTATTGAATCTTTATGCCATCCAGTTGTTTTCCCTTGGGTAGTGCATAGCGTCTTTTCAATTTTACCCATGAACGGGGATGTTTTGTACCTCCTGTGAAAGGAGTGGACTATGTATTATTGCCTCCAAGATGTTTGGAGTGAGTTGTTTTAATTGTTTCCTCCTTGTGTTGGGGTGGTTATGATGCCTTGTTGGTATGCACTTGTGTTTCCCTTGGTGGATTGTTTGGGTGTGCGTTGTCGAATAGAAGAGTGGCTTTTGTTAGGGGCCAGAGCCCAAAGTGGTAAACCGGGTAACCTTCAAAAGTGAGTTAATCAAGTGATAATTAAATGAATGTACTTAGATGATTAGGATGCATTCACATTAATTAAGATAATTTAATCCTCACTCATAGACATAAGGGCTCGTTTAGACTTGGGATGAGTGAGAAGGCCTGGAATGGCAAGATCAACTATCTTGTGTTTGCGAGAGGTAGTTGATTCCGCATGAGTGAGTATGAGTGTCGGGATTCGGTTGAGGCCATCAGGATTACTTGTGTCAGAGCCTATGAAGAATGCCTAGAGGAGATCTCATGACAAACCTTGCGATGACACTCTATTTAGGACAACTGTTGTTAATTATTTTATGTGTATGGTTCTCTGAACATACTTGATTTATTTTATGTCTAGAAGCAATATGACCTAGGTCAGTGATGTTTGATTTGTACTTGTGTTGTACTTGAGTTGAACTGGATTTGTACTTATTGATGGAATTTATTTGGTTATATCAGTTTGAGTGAGTATGAGTCTGTCTTTAGTTAGTGGATTGTAGATCTTTGTCCATGTTACTTTATTACTATCTCCTAGCATGGGGGGTGGGCCTTTGGGTACCACATTGGTAGGGTGGAACATGCACCAAAACCGTTGGATCCCCATCTATCTTCAGTACTTGGTGGCGAGACAGACAGATGGACAGCTTGCGGTTCTTGTTGTTATTTTTGCATTGTAATATTTTAACTTGTATAAGTTATTTTATCCCTCTTATGTTTATGAGGTGAAATTATGTAATTGTAACCTTATGTACTACTATCTCATTCTGGGAATGAGTGATGTAACTATTGGTTTAAGATAATGTTTATGAGATTGTATCTTGGTTGATTATCTTATTATGTTATGTGGTATTCTTATAATGTATGATGTTTATTTCATAATGGTTATAATGTTATGGTTATATGTAATATGTATGTGTGGGTTTAAGTAATCCTAACCTTATAGCCTTAGAGGTTGTTGTTAATTAGTAAGTGAACGTGTATGTTAAATGCACTTTATAAAAAAAATTAGTTTGTTTAAGTTGTTAATTGCAACTTCCTTTAAGGTTACTTGGCGGGGCATTACACGGCTTGGTGCTACTACTAAATTTAGTATAAATTAGCTACATTTGTTGGGTAGGTGAGACTTTGATATGAACCATTCATGGAATACAAACCATGTGTCTGAGAAAATTTATAATATTTCTTCATAGTTCGTCGCATCGGCCAAGGCCCAGTGCTAGCAAGCTACAATACATTTTTTTTCTGTAAATACATTAGCCCATCATCTTTCACCAAAACAACAACTAGCTCTTCAAATCATCCAATCCCATCACATGTAGCCTTCCCCAAAATCCCCTCTCTGCATGATCATTCAAGGAATAGTTGGCACTAGAAAATCATTTTTGATAAATTGTATAAGACAACAAATAAACGCCTCTACTATTGGATGCAATAGCTCGCTGCTCAAATTGGCCCCTATAGGTGTTGCTGCCTACAAATTTGTTGTTTCCTACAACATATGTGCCTCCACAATCCATTTAGCCCTCTAAATTTCCATAAAGGATATGAATCCCTTGCAAGGCTAGCCATTGACAATGTTCCAAAAACAATTTAAGTATATTTAATACATTTTGATAGATGAAATGAGTTTCCTAGGCCTGAAGTTGCTACTCAAAATAGATAGTCGATTGCGCCAAGCATTCCTTGATAATCAAAGGAAACCATTCAGTGGAATTTCTATCATCCTTTTTGGTGATATTTCCTAGTTTTTTCCTATCATGGATACTCCTATTTATGCTTCATGATCATCGGTTGTAGCCTTATGGCATACTTTCACAATCTTGGTAACATTGGACACTATTTTCTACCAAAAAGGAGATAGTCCTGCCCAGCAAAAGTTTCAAGCAATCCTTCTCCATATAAGAAATGGTGAGGATCTCCACAATGACTGGGAAGAGCTTATGAAAAAATAAAATAAAATTCTCTCACCCATAGAAAGAGAAAAATTTGATGTTGCAACACATTTGTTTGCCACAAATGACTTAGTCACATTTCATAATAAAAAAATGATCAAAAAATTAAACCTACCCATAGCCATTAGCCTTGCTCGAGTAGCACAGCAAAAAAAATTTGATTATGGAGATGATGACCAACTTCTCCCATAACTATTATTTTGTGTTGTTGAATAGGTCATGCTAACAACAATTTTGTGAATTTATGTTGGCCTAGTCAATGGATCCCTTGGTCTTGTTACAACTATTGTGTACAATGCACATTGCAAACCATCAAATCTACCTGACTATGGTGTTGTCCAATTCCAAAATTACATTGGACCACCATGGGACCTACAAAACCAAAGAGACATCCCCATCCCTTCTATAACCTAAGGTAGTCAAACATAAATTCCACTCACCATGACATGGGAAATCACAATACATAAAGCACAAGGCTTAACATTAGATAGAGAAATGATAAACATAGGAAATAAAGAAAGGAAAGGGTTGAATTTTATAGTTGTATCTCATGTTAGATCAATTGAAATACTTTGTATTGATCTAGCATTCTCATTTGAGAGATACTCTAGACTAAGCAACAACAAATACAATGCATCTCGACGTCGCAGCGAAGAGGTGTGTTTGGAACAACTCCAGTCCTTGCTAGATGCTTCCATCCCCACTTCGTGCTCCGGATTATAAAAGAGGCTCTAAAATATTTATTCTTACATAGGATCCAGACCATATACTATCCTCTTTTCAAGGATTTTAAGTTAGATTTATTGAAACATACCAAGTAATAATCTGTGCAAAATGGGTATAATGCCAAAGATGCACAGAGACTCTCGGGAAAAATAAGCAAAGGGAAAAACTTGTACAATTCAGTGACATGTTTTGATCATTCCAATCTATTAAAATATATATTCAACTATTCTAGAAACTTTTTCAAGAATATTGTGTTATATTTGATTGGCTGTTTTAAAATTATGCATCTATGCTCTGTTTTCCATTTTTTGTGCCTATATACTCTATGTTTTACTACCACATTTAATTTCCCCCATTTATTCAATTCTTTTCGTCCTTTTCAGCCTTACACATTAAAGATAATTTTCTTCCTATTTATTATCTTTTGTACCTTCAACAATACAGTTTCTGTTAAATTCAGTATGCAAGTATGCACCCATAAATATTAATCTGCCCACTTCTTGTTTCAACATTTCATTGTTTCATAATTTTTGTATATGGCATTCAGAAGAATACACTCTTCTGTATGTTCCACCTATCCATATTTTTCCAAGTTGTTTTAAATTCCATGATGTCAATTCTTTATCAAGATACCTACAATTCTCTTTCAACTGATTTTAACATGTAGTACTTTAAACATACAGTTGCAGCTATTACAAATTGATACATATGCACATACAAATAACATTAAGTGTCAAAGATGCACAGAGGTACCAACCAACAATAAGTAGAGGCCAAAATTTCTATAATTCAGTAATTTGTTTTGAACATTCTAGTATACTAGACTATATATGCACATACTCTAGAAATATTTTCAAAAAATCTATGTTCGATTTGACTAATAAGTTTAAAATTCTACAACCATATTTTGTTTTAAATTTTCTATGCCTATATACCCTGAGTTTTTTCATTTTTCCTCCATGATTTTCTTCCACATATTCTTATGTGTTCTTGTTAGCTTCTCTATTAGTTTTATTTGATACAAACAGCTAGAAAATGTTGATCTGAAAAATTCTCTTTTCAACATTTCACTATTTCACTCTTTCTGTATATTGCATTTAGAAATATATAGTCTTGTCTACATTGCATTTTTTGTCTAATATATGATAAAACTCCATGCAATCTGTGATGGTTTTCCTAGACCTATTTACAACGACAGTGGATTTTTTTGACCACATGGGTTGGCGGTAGTGGAATTTGTTTCCTCGATCAACAGAAACAGAATGGTAAGTTTTTGCTCACGTGAGGGTTGATGCATCCTGACATTGTTGCATGATGGCACGAAAGGGAGTAAATGTAATATTCATTGTTGTAGTATGAGTATGTATATGTTTTTTCTTCCATTATGAAACGAGGCATTGTGGTGTTGCTTTGTTAGTAGACTACTGAAAAACCCTACCATCCACCTCCATTACATACCAAATTGGAGAGTTTTACAATTGTTGTGCTCCACAATCTACAACGTTTAGGCTCATGTTGTTGTTGTAAGTTATTTTGCAATGTATTTTTGCCAACGTTCCATACACATCTAACCAGAGACATATTTTGATATATCCAAATAAAATGTTGCTTTGTAGTAATATCATGTTGGACTCAATGCAAGCATAGATGGACAAGGATGAATCCCATCTATTGGAAAATTGGTACTTGAAAGATGAACATAGTTCTAAGCATAAGCAAGGTTTGTTAAATTATAAATTTATATTTTTTTGAGTTATACATTCAACCCTTTTCTTCCTCCATGGCTAGATAGGCTCCATATATTTGTTGCTATATATATACATGCATGCACGAATTCTTACATGCACTTGACTATAATAAACATATTCTATTGCACACATTACATTTCTCCATGTTTCTACAGTTACCTTTTCAGCTTATCAAAAAAATTATCTAGAGGCACCGAGAAATTCTATTCATGGCTACACTGATGGAAACCCCATGGAAATTTCAAATAAATAGTTGATAGGTAAATTCCAACTATTATATAGATTGTTTGTTAAATTGTATTTATATGTTTCATGATATTCTCTTTTTCTCATCTCTTTGAAGCTGTCTGTAACAAGTTGTTCATTGTCATAGTTTAGCTCTTGTATTCTTCATCAAACATAGAATTGACCTGTACCTTTCGACCGATTTCTATTCTTTGGCCCATGTTTGTTTTTTAGCCTCTGGTTATTGTTCCTTGTTATCTATGTTCATCTTTGGTGCTATACACATTTTCTACAACATAAGATTTGTATAAGAAACTGTTCATAGCTATGGTTTACACCTTCTATTCTCCATTTGTCAAAGTTCCATTTAAAATGTGTTTTAGATCATCTGCCATTTGAGAAATTGTATAAAAATTGTTACAAAAACACTTGAGAATCATAGTTAAATGATAGATGATCAAAAACCCACATTAAATAGAACTTTAAGAGAGGTAGGAAAACATACACATACCAAAAAAATTGAAAGTAGGTGAAAGGTTTTCGTTGATCTGTCATTTACGTGTGATTCTAAAGTGTTATTCTAATACATCTTGCAATTGCTAAATAAACTGCTTGTCTTATACCAATATGTTTCATGATACTCTTTTTCCCTCATTTGTTTGAAGCCCCTTATAACAAACTGTTAATTTTTCATGGTTATTTTGTTTGGATGGAACATGTTATATGTCTTCTATCAATATATTTCATGATATTTATTTTCCCTCATCTATTTGAAGTTCCTGATAACAAAATTTTCTTCATGGTATTCTTTTTTTTAGTTCCCCATAACAAATTGTTCATTGTCATGGTTTGCCTCTCCTATACTAAATATTTTAAAGTTCTATTTAATGTGCTTTTTGTCTATAATATTTAGTAGCAAGTAAGTGTCATTCTAATACCTCTTATACAATTAGAAAGAAATTTAATAATCATAGGAAAAGGACAGATGATTGGAAACCCACATTAAATAGAACTTAAGAACATGCAGAATAGAAGAGCTGAACTACAATAATGAATAGTTTTTTATGGGGAAGTGGATATTGATACAACACAAGAAATCTATGCAACATTTAGCTTGTCAACTCAAAATTCAAGCTACATTATTTAGCACTGAATATTATAGACAAAATAGATAAATTGTAAAAGAACTATTGGAAAAACACTTTAGAATCACAGGTAAATGATAGATGATCAAAAACCCACATTAAACATATATTAATACAAGATAAGAAGTCTGTGTAAGAGTTGACTTGTCAATTAAAAATTTGAGCTACATTATTTGCCAGTGAACCCACATTAAATAGAACTCGTAAAGCCAATGGCTAGCAATAACCTATGCAAAATGGGTATAATGCCATAGACTTAATTGAAAATTTGAGCTACATTACTTGCAACTAAATATTGTAGACAAATAGAGAAATTGTAAAAGAGTTGTCAATCTGCAATTGCTCCTATGTTAATGGCTATAATGCCAAAGATGCATAGAGATAACTACAAACAATAAATGAAGGGCGAAAAAATTACTAACCCTGACCATAATTTTTGATGAAAGAAAGAAGATTTAATTGTAATTTCTCCATCCATACATAGCCATAATCTCTTTGAAGTATCTAAAATGGGTATAACGCCAAAGATACAAACATATAATAAGGAATAATAAGAAGATAACGAAAGACATGAATAATAAATTAATTATTCTAACACCTCTTATACAATTTCTCTACTTGTCTTCAATATTTATTACCAAAGAACATAGCTCAAATCTTTTATCAATATGTTTCATCATATTATTATTTTCTCATATGTTTGAACTGGAGACCCATCCACAAAGCTTGATTCCACACACTATAGAAGACTTTATAATTACTAAAAAGGTGCATCTAACCTCACAAACATTTATATCAGTATAGATTTTGTTTTGCAAGTGATTATATTTGCATTGCATGGCTAAGAGGTATATGCAAAAATATCTTTGTGTTCAAAACATGGGCACATATAACAACCAATAACTAGAAAGGAAAAAAATGTAGCCATGTACAAAATGAGAACCAAGTCGAAGGTGACAATTTTGAGTATAGTCTACTATGAAACCAAGACCACAATGGCTCTTTCGACAATGCAACTTAATCAATATCTTTTCTTACACATTTCAGAGCACATCAGTGTTAGAACCCTCCAACCTACTATCAAACATAGACACAAGGGATGATTTTTCCAATACTCTATTATCAAACCAACACCATAATGGCTCATTCAAAAATTCAACCAAAAACAGTATACTTTCCCAAACTGAAACATTCAATATTATATTTACTCCCTCCCGTGCCATTGTACAACAATGTTGGGATGAATTAACTATCACACAAGCAATAACTTACCATTCTGCTTTCATGCCTCAACGTAACCAGCTCCACCACTTCCACCCCACATAATTAGAAAAATCCACATCATCATAGGAAACCATGGGAAACTCGCTACCACTTGTCTGTAATTACTGGCTTCTGATGCCAACAAATCCCATTCATGGCTAGGCTGGTGAAAATAACTGGCAGAAATTGCCTGGGTGAAGATATGAATGATACAAGACGTAAACTATGACAATTAACAACCTGTTATAGGCACCTTGAAACAAATGAGAAAAATATAATATCATGAAACATATTGATACAAGACAAACAATCTATGTAACAGTTGGCATTCAACTATGATTCTTAAGTGTTTTCCTAATAGTTCTTTCATAATTTGTCTAATTTGGCTCTAATATTTAGTGTCAAATAATGTAGCTTGAATTTTGAATTGACAAGTCAACTATTACATAGATTTTTTGTCTTGTATCAATATGTTTTATGATATTCTTTTTCCCAGTTCCACAAAGCAAGATGTTCATTATGTAATAGTTGTCAGACTTTTAATAGTTGGCTTGTCAATTCAATGACCATTTTTACTATATGCTTCCTTGGATTGCAATTGTATTTTTTATATAAATGTATTTAGAACTGCATAATATAAATGTTATTATAACTCTAGGGAAAATTCTCATCTTCATAAACAACTGTATGTAAATAGTCCTTTAAATAAGCTGAAAAAGGTAATTGTACACACATGCAAAAAATGCAATGGGTAGAGTAGACTATCTTTTTTGAAGTCAAATGTATGATTGTCTTCCCACAAATAAATTTCCATTTAATATTTTCCCTTTCACAACCATTGTAGATTGTGGTTTATGTGATTCTGGAGGACAACCACACACCATTTCCATGTGCTTGTGAGAGGACACATAATTTCTTGTTTGCATCACATTATTTATCCCTATAAGCACATGGAAATGGTGGATGTTGCTCCATTCAACTAAGCCATTTGCAATGTTATGGTTGGTGTGGTATTCATTTCATGCATGCATACCTTTCTTTCTTTTCTGGTTATTGGCTGTTAAATGTCACTAGGCTTAGCAAACACATCTCTGCATATACATCTTAGCCATGCAATGCAAATATAAGCACTTGCAAAAGAAAATCTATACTGATATATATGTTTGTGAAGTTAGTTATACCTTTTTAGTTATTATACACTCTACTATATATTCCACCATGTATTCAAAATGTTCCATTTTATCTTTTACTATTTACAACAGATAATGCTAACCTCTTCTATTGTAGATCTCTATTATTTCCTTTATAATGCTACACAGATACAATGGACATCCAAAAGAAAAAAAAATTGTAAATTGTCTATTTCAAATTCTTTAATGCTCCAACAACTCAATCTAATGTTGTTTGCACTTGTTAAACACCATCAATGTAAGTACATAACTTTTACATTATCAATATATAGATTAGATGAAGCAATTGTAAATATTACTGATCATTTTTTAGTTTTAGATTCTCTATGTTGATTTTACCCATATACTTAATCACTTTTTATACTCCCTTTTCTGATTTAGCTTGTCTATCCACTAACATACCCATGTCTTCTATTTGTAGGAACTAGGCTAAACCATGCAAAAGCATTCAAAAATCATGATACCTATTTTTTGCAAAGTTACCACAACAGAGAACAATACAATATGATACATCAGATATGAAAACACCAGATTTTCCCAACTTTGTTATTATGTGATGTATGATGGAACTTTGTGAAATTTCCCGTGGACGTTTCCTACTTTTCCTGCCCGGGGGTTTGGCTAGAGTCCACAAGGCTCCATAATGCCAAAAATGGTAGGGAGGATAATGAGCGTGGGTTTTGTGCTTTTTCTTTTAATGCCATATATTTCTTCTTACATAGATACATTTGTACACAAATCCTTATATACACTTGGCTTCCACAAAAATAGTCTACAATAACATGTTTCTCATGTGATAGCAAGTGTTGCGGAAGCATTTGAGACTTTGGTCATGTCACCTCAAAACAAGACATATCTTTTCTTCATTTATTCTAACAATGAAAAATATGTGTATTGTGTCATCGCATTCTTCTTTTCATGAGGTTTGTTTAATTTTTTGGATCAAAGATGGTGTGACTCAATCTTCAATAGCACTATGAAGCAATTCATAAAAAATTGATATTTTTATTTCCAATTTCCTTGTAATTGACTACTTTTGAATCCTTTCTACTTGTCTCCATTTTATTTTACTACTAGTAACCCATAAATCACATGCATACTAATTCTTTTATTATTAAAATTATGGACTAAATATTAATTATAAAAAGTATTGAATATTAAACATCTTTACCCAAAGTTATTGACTAAATTTTTTAAATAATACTTTTTTATTGCATATTCCTAATTAAAGGCATCGGTAATAACTCTTTAAAAAAGGAGAATCATTTAATGTTCCATACTTTTCATAAATATTATTTAATCCACAACTTCAACTATGCCAACATGTATTTGTATGCATATGTATCTTAACATAATTAAATACTAATCAACCAATTGATTGATTAACCTAGATAAAAAGATCAAATATAGACGTGCATCTAGGTCTAATAAATATAAAACTAAAATAGAGATAAAATTATCTCATACCTCAAATTTTAGAGAGAAATTATGTTGTTAAAAAAATAATTATTTAAAATTTAGATTTTATTTAATTTTTCAATTATCATTTTTAAGAATAAATTTATTAAAAAATTGTATTTCTTGAGAATTAATTTACTATATTCCTAAGATTCTTAATTACAATCAATTTTAAATAACTATTCTAACTAAAATTATCAAATATTACATATTAATAAAGAATAAGTTATTGATAATTACTTGCTTAAAATTAAAATTAATGGATACATTGTAACTAATAAGATTCGTTCAATCAGTTTTATTTTACATTTTCATAATCAATTTTCAACTAAAATTTTTCTATGTCAGAACACAAAGATCAATTCCTCCTTTTGTGCAAATGGTTCAAAATTTCACACCCATAGCCTATGAGATATGAACTAACCTCATGTTATTTCATATTAGCTTATTACACGCTTTCCCTTTCTCGACTCAATCAAACATTTGAAAATATTATTGATTGTTTGTATTTCACATTGCATTCCAAAAAAAAAATTTCTTCTTCCTTCCCACCAAATAGCCATTTGTGGTGGACCCCTATCAGTTGATTTTTGCATGTGGTTGCTAGTATATAATCATGTAATACCCCTCCGTTTTGCATCTTGTTTGGTTTGCTTTATGCTATGTTTGGTTGCAGTTACTTTGATATTTGATACATTTTGTTATGATGTTTTGATCGCTACTATTGAGCGACAACTATTATTGTGGGATGTAGTTATCTGATTATTGTTTCACATGCATTATGGATTAATGATGTTGTAGAGTTAACATGAGATGTTATTATGAGATTACTAGATTATGATGGAAGTGTCAGTTTCGATGAGTGTATTGGTGAAGAGGACGGTTTTGCATCACTCGCTTGCGAGCACCCTGCGAATTCGTAATCCCTTCTTCACGGTGTGTATTATATATGCTGGATATATTGTATGATATTGTTTACTTGGTTGCAGGATTGCAGGTACATGACATCGACTCCACCTGGTTTCGCAGGTTTGAGCGTGTCGATCCAACGGTTAAGTTGAACGGGAGATAGTAGCTAGGTAATATGTGTCAAGTTTACACCTTAGCCTTAGTGTGTCGTCAGTTGTGTGTGTCGAGTCTTTGTTTGTCTTGTTTTGATGTTATTTAATTCTGAAGAATTCTTGATCTAGAAATAGATATTTAGAATAATTGCATTTAAATCATGTTAATGATTATTTAATTTAAATAATGCAATGTGGATAAAAGTTTATATTTAAATTATTTAATTAATTAAATTTAATCCAAGGGGGTTGAGTTTAGTTATTAAATAATTAAATTAATTAATTAAACGTGATGCAAGAGAATGAAAGGAAATAAAAGAATTAAAATTAAATTTGGAATTTAATTTTAACATGTGGGAATTAAATTAGAAATTGCAATTAAATGTTTATTTGAGAAATTGGTTGCAACTTTGGAAATTAATGTATTATTTCAAATTGCATTTTAAATTGAAAGTGGGTGTTCCAAAATTGAAATTGAAATTGAAATTGAAAATTTGCATGTAATGTGAATTAGGGTTGTAAATATTGAAATTGAAATATCTAGTTTGCATGTAATGTGAATTAGGGTTGAATTAGATATTTTTGATTTATAAGAATATATGTTTTAATTTTAGGGAAAAAAGGTCTTTAGGAAAATACATTTTTACAGCAGGAAAGAAATTTTGGAAAATTTGCACAAGGGTTTGAAGAAAGTTTGATTGTGGAATTGATTGAAGGAAAGATTGTTTGCATTTGTTTGATTTTGGATTGGATTCTTTGGAGGATTGAAGAAAATTCAAGAAATCTTTGGAGGAGGCTTGCATCAGAAATTCATCTCTTCCTGTAGCTTCTTGTACCAGGTTTTCCTCTTTGTATTTTATTGTTCTTGATTGTTTTTTTAAAAATAGTAGTGATTAAAGATTTATTTGTTAAATATGTTTTAGAAAATAAATTTGATATTAGAAGAAAAGAATTAAACAAATTTACAGCCTTTGCTTGTGAAAATTCTTGAGTGAAAATTATGAAAACCTTAGTTGAATTTAAATTATTTGAGGAAATCGATTTTGTTTTTATTGAAATCAAACATAGAGATTGAACAATGCATTTAGAATGTTTTTAGAAAATGAAACCCTCTGTTTATTATTAAAAAATCGGATTTTAAAATCTGCAGTATAGTTATATTTTTCATGGTAAAATGGTCTGGTTGTGTCGCCTATAACTTCACTTTCACAAACTGGGTTGTCAGGAAATTTAAAGGGTTCTTGCATTTTGAAATTTTCTTACCCCTGTCCAAAAATCGTAAATACTCAGATCGTACTTTTTGAGTTATGCTTGAAACATGAGACTGCTGTTAAATTATTCTCCCATGGCTGTTTTGAAAATAAAATAATAATAAATTGATATTTATAAATATTAATAGTTTATGTATTGTTATTATAATATTAAAATATTATTTAATAATATTTTATATTATAATTTATAATACTAAAGTATTATATTTATTTATATTATTTTAAATAAAATTTGTATATTAGATTAGTGGACTTAAAATTATAAACATATGGGGAAATTATTGTTTATTTTAAAATGGCATGTTAAAGTTTAATTGAAGGAGTTAAATATTTGATTTAAAGAATGCATAATTTAAAATTTAATTGTGGAATTTAAATTCATATGTAAAAGGTCCAATTATTAATTTGATTTAATTGGGAAAATATATTTATATTTTGGAATATTGATGATAAAGGATACTTTATTTTGAATTAATCAATTTGATATTCTACAAAAGATAGAAGATATATTAATGATTAAATATATTAATTTATATTTAGTATATATATAATGAAGGTATATATCCATTTGAGAGAATAAATAATATTTTATCTTATTTTATTCTGTTGTTTGCAAATTGGGTATTATTAATATTCTAAAAGAAATAATTAGTATGTGTAGAACATGTATAGAGAAAGATATTTAAATATATTGAAGAATTATAGAAATATTTATATTTAAATGTTTGTTTTAATTAATGAGATTTAATTAGAAACAATATGAATGCGTGGCCAAATAGACAAGCCAAAAGATATTTTTTATACATTGATGAAATTGCATGTTTTTAAATGGATAGTTGATGAGACATAGACTCCGAATATAAAATTGGAAAAGATTGGTTGCAATAGTGTTAGGTTGCATTAGAAGTAAATTTAGGAACTAACTATATTGAAAAAGGCAAATAGTTATTATGTTTTATTTAGTTTCATAGAGTAATCTAGTCATTGTGAATGGAATATTAATGGTGTCTATATAATATGGAGCATATATATATATATATATTCAGTGTAAAATTCATTATCGTATTTTATTTTAATGAGATGCATGCAATGTATTATTGAATAGAGATTTAAAAATGGATTGATTAGTGTATATGGAAAATGGATAGAGAAACAATATGTTATTATATTAAAGTGATTGAATGTTTTAAATAGAAAATTGAATGAGATGTAAGATTTGGTTAGGAAATGGAAAAAGTTTACTTGCATGGATTTGTGTCGATTTAAAAGTAAATTAAGAAGTTGTTTTATTGATGAGGCAATCAATTATATTATTTATTAATTTCTATTTAGATTAATTGAATCATTGTGATTGGATTATGAAAGAGATATGGATTTAGTATATCCAAAAGTAGTATCTTCCTTATAATTATCTTAAAGGATTTAATTCTCTGTATTCAGTAAAGGGAAGTAAGTTTAATTGTTTTAGATTTCCAATAATAAAAAGGGAAATAGAGGTTATGATTATTTTAGATGATCTAGTTATCGTGTCTTTGACTTTGTCAACACTACCTATTGAATAAGTATGGATTTAGGAAATCCAAATATTAGATTTGATTGATGACTTGAATGATTTTGTTGCTATGTCGTCAAGTTGCGTTGTTGGTTTTGGGAATTAGTGTTAGTCCTAAATTATAAGTCTTCCAGAAGAACTTAGAGGATAAGGGTTGTTGAATCTTTATGTCATCCAGTTGTTTTCCCTTGGGTAGTGCATGTTCAGTTTTACCCGGTTTTCATGAACGGGGATGTTTGCACCTCCTTGGTTTAGGAGCGGATTATGGGATCCGTGTCTCCTTGTATGGAGTGACCTTATTATGTGGTTTCATCTTGTTGCCTCCTATGAAAGGAGTGGACTATGTGTTGTTGCCTCCAAGATGTTTGGAGTGAGATTTTTTGTACCTCCTGTGAAAGGAGTGGACTATGTGTTGTTGCCTCCAAGATATTTGGAGTGATATATTTTATACCTCCTGTGAAAGGAGTAGACTATGTGTTGTTTCCTCCAAAATGTTTGGAGTGAGTTTCTATTATTTGTATACTCCTTGTGTTGGAGTGGATTATGATGCCTAGTTGGTATGCACTTGTGGTTCCCTTGGTGGATTGTTTGGATGTGTGTTGTCGAATAGAAGAGTGGCTTCTGTTAGGCGCCAGAGCCCAAAGAGGTAAACTGGATAACCTTCAGGAGTGATTTAAACAAGTGATAATTAAAATAATGTACTTAGAAGATTAGGTCTAACTTCTCACTAATCAAGATAATTTAATCCTCACTCATAGACGCAAGGGCTTGTTTAGACTTGGGATGAGTGAGAAGGCCTGGAATGGCAAGATCAACTATCTAGTTCTTACGAGAGGTAGTTGATTCCGCGTGAGAAAGTATGAGTGCCGGGATTCGGTTGAGGCCACCAGGATTACTTGTGCCGGAGCCTATGAAGAATTCCTAGAGGAGATCTCATGACAAACCTTGCGATGACACTCTATCTATGACAACTGTTGTTAATTATTTTATGTATATGGTTATTTGAACATACTTGATCTACTTTATATCTGGAAGCAATGTGACCTATGTCAGTGATGTTGGAGTTGTACTTGTATTGTACTTGATTTGTACTTATATTGTACTTGAGTTGTACTTGATTCGTACTTGTATGGTGAATGAGTTGTACTTGTTAATTCATTTGGTTGGTTATAACAATTTGAGTCAGTATGAGTCTGCCTTTGGTTAGAGGTAGTAGAATCTTTGTCCATGTTACTTTGTTACTATCTCCTAGCATGGGGGGTGGGCCTTCAGGTACCACATTGGTAGGGTGGAACATGAACCAAAACCATTGGGTCCCCATCGATCTTCAGTACGTGGTGGCAAGACATCCTGATGGACGGCTCGAGTTCTTGTGTTATTCTTGCTTTGTAATATTTTAACTTGTATAAGTTATTTTATTCCTCTTTTGTTATGAGGTGGAGTTATGTAATTGTAATACATTTGTACTATTGCCTCATTCTGGGAATGAGTGATGTAACTATTGGTTTAAGATAATGTTTATGAGATTGTATTTTGGATGATTACTTTATTATGTTACGTGTTATTCTTATGATGTATGATGTTTATATCATAAACTTCATAATGCTATGGTTATATGTAATATGTATGTGTGGGTTTAAGTAATCCTAACCTTGTAGCCTTAGAGGTTGTTGTTAACTAGTAAGTGAATGTGTATGTTAAACGCACTTTATAAAAAAAAAATTAGTTCACTTAAGACATTAATTGCAACTTTCTTTAAGGTTACTTGGCGGGGCATTACAAATCATTATTGTAAAATAGTATATTATATTGCATTATTATTATTATATATTATTATATCATAATATTTTTTGTATACATAAGAGTTGCTTCTATATTATTATTAAAAAGTTACTAACGTCTGCTAATGCAAGAAAACATCAAAATCCATGAGTGTCATACTAGTCTAACTGCTACTTTTGTCCAATTTAAACCCCCAACCAAAAATTTCTAAGAGAAAAACATAGAGAAACCTCGGCCCATAGGCCCAATGCAAACCTGACCACAACTACCACCAAAATTGATAGCCACCACCCTTCCGCCACTCCTAACAAATACAGAGATGCATATAATCCATCCTTTACACATTTTACAAAAAAACATTCTTCAACTACTAACCCTACTTCCCATACCCATACTTCAAGAACGTAGACATAGCAAAATAACCAAACCCTAAACATTTCCATACTCATAGAAATCCATTGAGCTTAGAAAAGGCCTCAAATTCCATGATCCAGTCGATGTCTTGCACAACCATGAGCCTGAATTTTTTTTTCATATACTCCACAGCCACAACGATGATCATTTGATGCCTCATGAGAGTTGGACCCTTTATATCTAGTAGAAAAGGAAAAAAAATCACCACCTCATCAGAATTCCTCAATAGCTCCAAATCACTAGGATAGGGAATACCAGTCCCCACAATGGCGGCCTTCAGCACCTTGTCCACACCCAACAACATATCCTTTTTGAAAAAAAATTCCATCAACACTTTGGCCTCCACCTTCGACACATGATTGTCTAACAAAGACACCAAAAATTTGGAAGTGACATATGTATTGTCCCTCCCAAACTCACTTCTAGTTAAATTCCTAACACCCAACACCATTTTCACTGTCACAACCAATAGATGATCATTATTGAGCATTGTCCTTTTAAGGCATTGGCTCGTTATCGCCCTAAAAGTCATTTATCGAGTTTTGGCACCCAGAGAGATTGGTGTGTCTACACCAAACCACACCAAACCTTCCACTGAAACTTAAATTAATAAAATGTGAGTGCCCTATCATCACAGTGTTCTACCACACACCTGAAAAAACCAACATTACAAGAAGCACAAACCAAACTACCAGAGCCAAGCATAGAGCAGTGGCCACCACATCCTCCTCGACTACGTTTAAACCCAAAGAAGATGTTGGAGTTTCATCATTAAACGATGCTTAATTGAGAATGGCATTAATGCCATGATGATATACACGCGAGAGGCCATCCTCGTCCTCAAATGCCAAACAAAACTAATCCGCTCCCTTTTTTCTCGAGCCAAATCAAATTTGTATTTCTAAATCTGTTGCTCCAAGGCTTGATGCTCTAGAATCTATTGCTCCAGAATTTTGGCATCGACAACAGCATTTTACTTTCCCTTAACATACTCAATATCAAAATCATCAGCTTGTATCTTACAAACCCAATTATGTTTTTCATTAAGGTTCTAGACTATTATGATACCACTGACATATCACTTAGCCAAATCTGAACTGTTGCTCTGGAACTTGGTGCTCTAGAATTTGTTGCTCCAGAATTTTATCAAAAACTTTTCTTGTAAACTTTCCAAACTATTGCTTGCTTTTTCTTTTGTATTTCCGATACACATGAAGAGACTGTCTGAATGGGTGAGCATATCTCTAGCCATATATGAACTATGTTTTCTGAAACTGTTGCTTCAGACATATCTCTAGCCAAATTTGAACTGTGTTTTCTAATACTATTGCTCTGGAATCTGGTGCTCCAAAATTGTTTCTCTACAATTTCATAAAAAAAAATCTTGTAAACTTTTCAAACTGTTGCTTGTCTTTTCTTTTGTATTTTTGATACATATGAAGAGACTATCCGGATGGGTGAGCATTTAGTGCTACAATTGATGCCACCTTCCAAATAGATTAGTCTTTATTATTACCACTTTCATCTTGCTTCATCATTTTTTATTGCCACCTTCATCAGGTACTCAGCCAGGCTGACCTAAGTTGTGGCTTCCTTAACAGCTAATGCAACAACTTTTGGGTATGCTTGCAATTCTATGTCAATATACATAACAATTTCTTTCCCATCACATCTAATAATCACCAATTTATCTGTCATGACATTCTCCTCTTTATAGGTATGTGAGATGATAAAAGCTTGAAATTTTCCCAATGAAAACCAATTTTTTTGTAAAATATAATTCAAACACTGGAACTGTGCACCTTTCTCTCCTTCTGGGCATTAATTATAATTAAGGAATTCCCCTTAATGTGAATTTGTGCAATACCCAATTTGAGGGAAATTGCCAATCCTGCCAGAACTACCTGAGCCTCAACCACATTATTCGTGCCCATTGGAATTGAAAATGAACTAGCCACTATTACTGATCCCAAAGAGTCTCGGATATAGATTATTTCCCCTAAGATGCCTAAATTCCCTCTTGAAGCACCATCAAAGTTGAGTTTGAAAAAATCAGGGCTTGGGGGCTTTCATCTGATTTCTTTTATATTCATCTTCATTATGTTATTTTGATGTAAGCTTCTTGTAAACAAAGAAATTATGTTCTTCCATATATTTGTTTCTAAATTGATTTTAAAAAAACAATAAATAAAAAGTATAGACAAAGCAAGGAAGCTAATCCTCAAATTCTTATTAGAGACTCTTCTTTACATAGATTTGTTTCTAAATTGATTTTTTTTAAAACAATAAATAACAAGTATAGACAAAGCAAAGATTTGTTTGTAAATTGATTTTTAATATAAAAAACAATAAAACAAAGCAAAGATTTATTTCTAAATTGTTTTTTAAAATTGATTGAAGATAAACATTCTTTGAAAATTCTTTAATTTAATATATATGTTTACATCAATTTTTAAAAAAATCAAAATAACATTGTAAAAAGAAATCATTTATATTTCTATAACAAATTACTATAAATAAAACTATTATATTATTTACCTTATAATAAAATTTTATGGTTTGCAAATAATTTAAAGTGTCATATATACTCCTATGCAAAATTTTAGCAAGTCAAATTATATGGTCTAATAAATTTTAAGGTTGTATATTACGATTTAAAATGACAAAAACAATCAAATAGACCATCAAATTCCAAGCCTAAATAATTGATGACACAAGCATATGCATGTGCCATGCTTTTTTGAGGGCTGCATAATCTTAAAAGTACACAAATTCCATAACCTATTTAGAAACATAATCATGAATTTTAAACATTACTGTAAATCTAGACTTCAAAACGTATCAACAATTACGATGAATCTATCCAACCAATAGAATGCACGTTTGATTGAAAATAAAAAGTACATGCACTCTGCTCCATAGACGGTATTTATTATTACAAGGGTAAACGACATGTCTCACTACCCTGAATTAGTTACCTTGGCATATAATTCAATCTCATTTTAAGTTGAGCAATAACTACAAGTCATTTGTGATCTTTGTGCATTCATTGACTCCGTTGGAACTCTCCATGAAGTTATGCACCCCCATCCAATGCAATTTTTTCAAAGACTGGTCATGGTTATCGTCTTACCCATTCTTAGTTTTTCCCTTGAAAAAGATATACTTGCAGTTGCTCCCTCATATGCCCATGAAGTCTCACTTAAACTTGAAATGGAACAGCAGCTTTAGTGAAAAAATTTGGGCCAAACTTTCTACTCAAATTTGGAAATCAAAAGGCAGCTCTGAAGCTCAATTATTGGCCTGGAAGATTCTACATTTCAAACTGCCCATTGGGGACAGGCTGAAGTGTATTATGGTTCAGCCCCTTAATTGTCCTTTTTGTAAGAAATGTGAGGATATGAGACACATCTTTTGGGGATGTCAGTTTGTGAAAAAGCAATGGAATTGTGTTTTTAATGCCCTGCCTGTTATTTTCGAACGTAAACTTAATTGGAAAGAGGCTTTGCTTAGAGTTGGGTTGCATAATAATATTATTGCTGATGGAGTTCGCCATGTTATCTTGTTGCATATTTGGAGAAACAGATGCAAAGCAGTGTTCAACAGTAATGATCACCAGGATTTTGTGTTTTTAAAGCTTTACTCTAACATACTGTATTGTTTTGCTTCTCTTTTTTGTCTTCTACAGGCATCTTCCAAGAAGAATGTAAAGATGGACACTCAAATCCAAAGCATCAAATGTCAAGTGGATCTCTTGCTTAGACAGCAGAAGATTTCTCAAGGGTTAAGGCCTTTTTTGCTGCTGTAATTCTTTTGGTGGTGTTGTTATGGCTGCTCCAGCAATGGCAGTTTGTTGATGTACTTTTGTAATCTGTTCCTTATGGTGTATATTTGTACCTTCTAATCTTGCAGTTTTATTGCATTTCTCCTTTATATTATGCATTTTCCTCCATATAAAAAAAAAAAAGGGTAAATGACATGTGCATTTTGAAAGGAGACATGATAGATAAATTTAATATTAAGAAAGTCATATATTACAACTCATCAGCACTCTCCAAAAATAGTCATTCAGCACTCAAACTTTTAAATATATATCATCGATCCACTTAACGATATATTCTTTTTTGGACTATTTCTCGAAAAGGGGTTTTATTTACAGAGACCTAGTTCAAAGAAAATTCATTTCCTAAGCAGGGCTATCTTGAGTTCTCCATTGACGGCATGGCGGATGAAGGTAAGCAGACTATAAAATGAGTGTGTGTGACTGGAGCAGCGGGATACATCGGATCATGGCTGATCAAAAATCTTCTTGAAAGGGGTTACACAGTGAACGCCACTCTGAGAGATCCAGGTACTTAACATTTTCACTCTAAACCCTCTGCCTTTGTTAGATCTGCCAGACCCTAAAGCCTCTGATAAGTAATGTGTTTTGAAGATTTATTCTTTTCTTTCTATATTTAAGATTGTTAAATCTGCCAGATCCTAAAGCCTCTGATAAATAATGAGTTTAGAAGTTTTTTTTAAAGAGAAAATTATGTTTGACTGTTCATATGCTTAAAATTGCAGGAGACGAGAGAAAATCTCAGCCTTTGTTAGATCTGGCAGGAGCACAGGACAGGCTTCATCTCTTCGCAGTTGATCTACTGAAAGAGGGAAGCTTCGATTCTGCAGTGGAGGGTTGTGAAGGAGTTTTTCATGTAGCCGGTCCTATGGGCGCTCACGCTTCACCGGTTAGTAATGTATTTTAAAAATTACAGGTGTATTTTTTAAAAATATGACATTTTTCTTAAATAAAATTAGAATAATTATTTATTTTTATGTAAATGTGAAAATAAAATAATTATTTATCATTTTTTGTATGTAGATAATGTAGAATTGTTCATGACTGTTAAACCATTAAACCTATTTTTACTCATAAATAATATTAAAAATTACTATTAATTATTTGAAGATTAAACCCTTGATGTTTAAATAGAATAGTTTTTGCTCTGTTATAAACATAAATTGTTGCTATATAATTGATGAGATGCAGGAAGATTACACTGTGCCTACTGTAAATGGTGTACTTAATGTGCTGAAAGCATGCACAAGAGCTAAATTTGTTAGGAGAGTGGTTTTCACTTCATCTCTCTCTGCTGCTTGTCCATTGAATGATGAGGGGGAATTAGCTCATTCATGCATTGATGAGTCATGTTGGAGCCCTCTAAATTTCCTTAAATCTCAAGAAAATGGTATGGCTTGGTATATGAGAGCAAAGACATTAGCAGAACAGGAATCCCTTAATTATGGTGCCAAAAACAATCTTGAGGTGATAACAGTGCAACCAGGTTTTGTCATTGGGCCTTGGTTTACAAACACACAAAATTTAACATCTTTACAAGTAATATCTGCCCTAATTGGAGGTATACATAAATACATATTCTTTTCAAGTAATATTTACCCTAATTGGAGGTATACATATACATATTATTATCAAACACTCTTGATTCTCTATCTTTTTATTATTATTTATTTTTCTTCTTGGCAGAAAATGATATATTCGATGGAGTACTAAGGATTTCACAATTTCTATTTGGCTCCATATCCATAGTTCATATCGAGGATGTATCCAATGCCTATATATTTTTGATGGAGCATCCAAGTGCCCAAGGCTGCCATGTTTGTTCTGTTGATTCTGCAACTATCAAGTCTCTTAAAGATTTTCTTGCTAAACAATTAAAGATTTCACTTAAGTAAGTAAATAATTTTCAGTTAACTCTTAATTCTTTTATTCATCTAGAGTAGATGTTCGTCAGTAACATTTTTCTTTCATGTTTATTTTAGGTTTCATGAGGAGGACTCGGTTAACAATTATGTACCAATTTCTTCCAAAAAATTATTTGATATGGGCTTCTCTTACAAGTATAGTTTGGAACAAGCTTTTTGAAGAGGGCATATAATGTGCCAAAAACAACAAGATTTTAAATTAATAATTCAAAATGTAAATATTTTTCCAAATTATATTTACTTTAATCACAAATTTCTATTCCATATGATTATTATAATAAATTTGTTATCTAATTTCATAAACTTTTGAATGTTAGAGTTCTCTTGGTTCAATAAAACCTTAATATACCTAATAAGATTTTGAATTAAGAATAAAAAATTAGATCTTTTTCTAGATTATATTACTTTAATCACAAACTTCTATTCCATATGATTATTATTTGTTTCTAATATTCAAATGGTTTGTTTGTGTGTAAGAGGTTGCATTTAGCTTATATCGAGTTCTTATTCCCTGGTAGTCTATACCTAACCTTAAAATATGTTATTATTTTTCTTGAGTCAAGACTATTAATGTGGCCCTCAACCTAGTGTAATACCATAAATACATATTCAAACCTCTTTTTACATGTTCAAATTTAATTATAGAGTCAACTTGCCTCCAACTAGTTGGTGCCTTCTAAATCTATCAAAAAAAAATAAAATTGTGCACTAGGGTGTTACAATATAAAAAGATAAATTCATAGGTCATTTTAAGAATCCATACATCAACTCATTAGCATATCATTTTATCATCATCTAAAGCATTGCATTAACATTTGCAATTATAAGGATGTATACATATGTAGCTGCACTTATATTCTACTTGGCATATCAACTCATTAGCATATCATTTGATCCATACATCAACTCATTAGCATATCATTTGATCATCATCTAAAGCATTGCATTAACATTTGCAATTATAAGGATGTATACATATGTAGCTGCACTTATATTCTACTTGGCATGTCTTTAAAATGTCCAAATATTTTTATATTAGTCTAACGAAGATTGACTAGAATCAAGACAAGATCCAGATTCTTACCATTTTTAGATACATGAAGAAAAATAAAATTCTAAAGACCACAAACCCACTTCAAGGATGCAAATCTAGGTTCAATTTGCACAATAGGTTTAAGGTCACATAATAGGGTCAAGGCCATGAATTTCCATGTTAGGGTCATTTGTGCAATTTCAATAGTAAAAGTCTAGGTTGGAACATAAAATACATACTACAATAGTTCATTCATTATTATACATAGATCCAAGCACCTCTTTCCTTTGTCAATTTTAGCTTATGCTTCAATTCTTAGTTATTGAAGTTAATCATTTTTCTTTGATTGATTCATTCATAATTTATTGATTAAAAATCCTTATAGAATGGAAGTAGGAAAGGATATAGTCCAAAGTATAAACTATCAATTTCTTTAAATAGTGTTTCGTACCCTTCCTCCTAGGCTACTTCTTCTATTGTCCCTCCTAGCTCTTCATGTCCCAATTATGGTATACCACATGTTCTTTCTCTACCCTTCACTATTTATCCTTGTTACATAAGTATTTTTGCTAATCCATTCCTTGCATGCCTACTTCTCACATTCAACCTCTCATTCTAATCCTCTTATAGTGCTTACTTCTAATGTTCAATCCACTTCTATTATGCCCACTTCACATCCCTCAAGTCTTGTCCTCATTTTGAGCATATATATACTCTACCTATCATTTCTCTTGTTCTCACCTCCACTCCTCTTCCTAACTCTAATTTTCACCCTTATACCTTCGAGGGTGTCCTTAAAAGAATTGAAAAATTAAAATAAAATCTAATATATCACCTATTGAATATAATGATGTTTTAATGACATTATATGTCCCAGTTGTAGAATATCCTATTTTTCCCTAAAATCACATATTTTTAGAAAAATAATGATTTAACCCTAGATGGGTTCTACATAAGGGGGATTTATTTAATGGGGTTTGATCAAAGCCCCTTAGGTCAAACCTCCTGTGTACCTATCAAAATATTGATAAGAAAGGTAATTTTATTTTACCTTTTGAGGGATCTTGAATGAAATTATTTGGAAATTTCATTTTCTAATTATGTAGCTCGCAACATTACCTTTCCACAAATTATATCATGTATTATGTTTTCTTTAGTATTATATTTTAAAAATTATAATGAGCGTAGGCTCATTGTGTAAAATAATGATCTCTATTCAAGACACTAGGAAAACTAACAAACATTATTTAAAAAATATTTAACAATGCATTATGCTACACATTGATTTCCTTGTTTCACTTTTTAAAAAAAAAAAAAAATTGATATATATGCTAAGAGAAATGTGTTACAAAATAATATAGGTCTAAAATTTGTAGAACTAATTAAAATTAATAATAATAAAATCTTTACTAAAATATTTAACATTGGAGTTAGTTATATATTTTTAATAAATTATGAAAATTTTCTATTTGTAGTGAAAGTTATGTGTTATAGAATAATATTGGCTAATAAAAAATAATGAAAAAGATAAACTTTGAGAGGAAATAAACATGTATATATTTCATTATTTTACATCTTTAAATTATTGACTATTCATTCCATATAATTCACACATTGAAAAAACCTATAAAAAATTTATTGCAACATCTCACTTAAGCCAAAAAAATAGAAAATAATATTGTGGGATCACTATTTTGAGATTATTTCTTGTCCATTTCTAGCTAAATTTTCTGAGCTGTAAAAAGCATAATACTTGAGATCATTGAATGTCACGTGTTTGGAATATGTTTATAACGATAATCTTGTGACTAATATCTTCACAAGGACCTTACTTGAATATGCAATTCAATGACTATATTATCCTCCTCATGGATCTATATATAACTTCTCCAACTCAAAAAATTATTCTATGAATCACTTTAACATGTCAACATTGGTTTTTACAAAGTTACCATTTTTTCTTTGGTGGATTACACACAAGGATCAAATTAATTTAATTATGAATATTTTATTATATTTTAATCCTTTCAACTAAGATAGATGATGAAGATCCTAATTATGAGTTACAGAGAATATTTCTCAAGGGCAAGCTTATTACATTCTATTTTGTATATTATGTGGGTAAAAGCACAAAGTTGTGTCACACTTTCCAACATATCAGCACAACTAAATTTAAGTATTTCTACCTAAAAATAAATTTTGGTCAAACATATGACCTAATAAGATTCATTATAGCTAAGTTAGATACTTCCAAAATTTATTCAACTAAAATTGTTAGCTAAAAATATATGGAGCACCACTTTGACCCCAATTTACCAAAAAAAAAATTATTTGAAAAATTTGAAGTTTTAATAACTCCTCATGTAAAAAACATTTTTTAAAAAATGTAAAAATACCCTTTTGTAGATCCATAAGTGAAGTTTTCAAAAATATATTTATTTTAATATTTTAATTATTATTATTATTTATATTTTTATTTATACTAAAATAGGTCATCAGCAAATAATATTAGGTTGATTACCATGACAAGGAAAAATATTAAAACTTATTAAAAAAAATTGAAAAAAATATGATGCACTAGATAAAAGAATCTATTTCAAAATGGTATAATTTTTTTTCCATTTTAGATAAATATTTAATATGAATGTTGATGTCTAATGGAAACAATTGTTTTTTATTCACGCACATTTTAATACTTATATAAAAATATATATTTATCAAAATTGGAAAAAAATATATCCATGCACTAAAGTTTCAAGTTATAAATACACACACAAAATTTAAAAGAAAAAAATAAAATTTACTATAAAAAGTTTGACATCCCATGCAACTTCATTTTTCAGCATTTTATCAACAACTAAATTATAGTGTTAATTTATGAAAAACTAGTTTAAAATTATTTTTTAATTTCTTATAAAATATACAAACATAAAACATACTAAAAAATACATATTTTACTAGTTTACATCATTTAAAAATTCACAACATATATGCTACTTTTTAGTTATTCAAGTTTAAAAGTTGGATCAGCATTGACCATTTCCTTTATAAAGTGTGACACAACTTTGTGTTTTTACCCATGTATCTTAATACTTATATTTATTTTATGGATTTGTGTTCCAATATGAGGAAACTTATATTTGAATTGATTGATGATGTAAACTAGGAATTTACCTATGGTCATAGAGATAATAGAAAATAATGCAAACAACCACAATCTACAAATCCTAAACTCAATAAGATCCAATCTAATCAATAGAAAACATGCAATAATAGATAAAACCATATTTTTTGAGCAAGTGAGACCTTCACCTTTACTGTATTGCCATGGATGACTTCCATTGTTCCTTCTTTGTATGCTTTCTCTCAAAAATGGGTATGCTACTCTTTCGCTATGAGCTTCAAGTATATGTGATGATTGCAATTATGCAAATAATGAATTTTAAGAGTTCGTGGTCAGCCAATGAAACATACTATGAAGGCTTGTTTTCTATAGAAATACTTGTTTCAAATAAATGATCTAGATTCAAAGATGAAAGATCAAGATCAACAGTCGAGGTTGGCTAAGAGGAAATAGATTGGAGAGTTAACTAGCTTGATTGATTCAATCAAGGGAATTGATTGGACAATTAGTTGAAATTGATTGATTAATCAATGGGAATGATTGATCAATTAGCGGGATTGATTTGTTAGTCAATGAATTTAATTGAATAATCAGTGGGATTGATTGATTAGTCAAATGATTTGAGTGAATAATCAATGGGATCAATTGATTAGTCAATGTGTGAAGATAATTAATTATTCATTAGAGGAATATGCAAGTAAAGATTGAAGTAATAAATAAAATTTTATTTATTAATAGTTCATGTTGAGTGAATACTGGAGAATTAAATAATTATTTTAACTATTTAATCTAGAAGTGGGAAAGTGGTTTAATTAATTAATTTGTAACAATTATTTAATATAAAAAGCTTGTTTGATGTTAGTTAAATAACTATTGATAACTATTTAATTAAAATAGAAGAATAAGTGAAATTAGTGGCATAATTAAATAAATAAGGTTTATTTAATTAATCAAGAAGAATAATGTTTAAGTAAGACATTATTTTGAATAAAAAGGATTTATTTAATTAGTCAGGGAGAATAAGGATAATAGGACATTATGATATTGCTATTAGGATTCAACAGTGTAGTTTTCGAGTCAAACTCATTGAAAAATGGGCCAATGAGTTTGAATCAAAAACTACATGGTTGAATCTTGATAGCAATATCATAATTTGACATGTGGAAAAATACCTCCTACTTATCAATAATAGGACATTGTTAAATAAATAGGATTTGTTTAATTAGTCATAAATGATGAATTAGAATGAATTAATTAAATAATGTAAAGGGTAAGTGCAAAAAGATGGGGGGCAAAAAAGGGGGCTTAAGTGGCCACTTTTTTTTTTAAATCAGGAAATACTGACCTTGGACATGAAATTGAGGATAGTTACACTCAAAATTTTGAGATGCAAGAAAAACAAGGATCGTAGTGTTCCAAGTCTACTTTCTAAACTACTAATCTATTTTGAAAATGGTTGATATTAAGGGGTTCAAAAGAGGGACATACATACATTGTTGTTGTTTTTGTCAGAAAAACATAACATAGCAACTTTTGTACATCCCTAGCATGGTGAACTTTTTTTTAGTATTTTTAAAACCGATTATGTGAGAAATTAGCTAATAGTATGTAGTTGATGCATGATTGTTTTAATAATTTTTTAATGAATATTTGATTTTTTACTAATTTTCTAAGTGGACACTTCCTGAAAATCAGAATTTTAGCCGTGCTACCCCTACAAATTTTGGAAACTAATTGATTTTAAAAAAAAATTGTAGAATTGAGTCTAGTTTCTAAAAATGTAATTTATTTGAAATTTTGACGAATAGTTAATTTATAACAAAATAACACCAAACACTATTTTTTGCCAAAAACGAGACACACAAACAAAATAGATTATAGATGAAAAGCTTAACATTGTCAAAAAGTGAAAAAATTACATCGTTTGATAGCTAAGAGAGAGCCTAACATTACCTAGGTGTTCAATTTGTTCAAAATTGAAACATGTGCAATCCTGACGGTGAGCATGAACCCGATTATGTGAAATATTGTAGAATTTGCAAAAACACATCTCTAGTCGTTTGAAAGGCCCTCCAAGCCTTTGGGTTGGTATTCCAAGGAAAATACCAATACTAAGCCTTGAGGATTCCCAAAGAAAGATATAACGTGAGCATGTTATAACATGCTCATGTTATATCTTAGTTTTGACATAGTTTTTTTGCATTTGTGCAGGACATGTTTAGCAAGACATAACACAAGCGCGGTTTAATGCACTCATGTTATGTCTTGCTTTATGTTAAATGCTACTCTATTGAATGTAGATTTATATATTTGTGCGTGTGTATGTACATGTATTCTTGTATTTCATGTATGTATGTATGCATGCTTGTATGTATGTATGTATGTATGTATGTATCAATGCATGTGTGTATGCCTATATGTATGTAAGATTGTATCTACATATGTACATGCATGCGTGTATGTATGTAGGATTGTATGAATATATGTATTGTGCTTGTATTGTTAGGAATTGCATCCAAAAGATAGAAAAAATAACTCTCGACCCCATCTTGGGGGTGCTGCCCCCAAACCCCTGTTTAATAATTTGGGGGGAAACCACGCCAATGAAAGTGGGAAAAATTTAACCTAAAAGTCTGATTAGTCTCCATATAAAATGTATGTATGTATTTATGTATGTCTTTAGAGGGAGGGATAATTTTAAGAGAGAGAGAGAGAGAGAGAGAGAGA